>OZ024908.1:73775981-73958176 GCA_964017125.1 Flabesymbios commensalis | reverse complement strand
TAATTCACGGAACTGAATAGCCTACACCAAGACCTTATCAAAATGAACAGGTAAGTTATGCCGTGTAAAAATAAACTTGTACAAATGTAAATATATCCCTGACTCCTGACAACTATTATCGCTTGCAACATTTACAAAAGATATGAAAGCTAGATTACTACCAAATATATGTGAATTGGCAACTACACGTATTATCGTCCGTGGCCGCATTTTATTTATGCTAAATTTCCATACAAACAGTAGTCGCAACAGGTTTGATTGCGACGCCCGCTGTGCATTTTACATTGCTTAGTATCTGAGACATTTACCCAAGGTTACTTTATTGTTGGTCCACCGTCTACGACACTGGGTCAACATCAAGCCAACATTGGGTAAATCTATAGTCAACTCAATGACGGGGAATGTCGGCCGCAGGTCCAGGCGGGGGAGGGGGGACGGCCCCGTTTTTTTCGACACATTATTTTAAAAAGCGACCTAAATTGGCTTTAGCATACCAACAAAAAAACTTGAGGGCCGGCACCAAGTCCCCCCCCACGTTTTAACCTGGGCTAAATAACAGTAAAAACTTTCTTATATAACCCACATAAAACAAGTGGGTCATAAAGCTATTTCATTCTTCGTCTTCAACCCACATAAAATCACCCGGAATAATATGTGGCCTACTTATTTAACCCACAACAAAGCATCCAGGATAAATAACTATTTCCACATCAAACAACCCGGGCTAAATAACGATTCCAACCTTCTTATTTAACCCGCAATTAAGAATCCAGACTATATACCTATTTCAACCTTCGTATTTCAATAATAATTTGCTATCCTGAAATTTCTGTTCCCATGATAACCAGATAAAACATTTCTCACAATGTTATAAACGTTTACATCATTCCCATTTAACCCACCGAAAAGCAGCTGGGTAATATGGAACTATCTGAACCTTGATATTTTATCCAGACCAAATCCACCGGGTTGAATAGCTATCCCAACCTTCTTATTTAGCCCACAAAAAATCACCTACTGGGCTATTTAACTATTTGAACCTTCTATTTAACCCAAATAAAAGGTAGTAGGTTTTATATCTTTTCAACCGACATATTTAACCCACAGAAACATCCCGGGCTAAGTAACAATACAAACCTTCTTATATAACCCACATAAAACAAGTGGGTTATAGAGCTATTTCAATCTTCGTCTTCAACCCACATCAAATCACCGTGAATAAATAACTATGTAAACCTATGTACTTATTTAATACACAACAAAACATACAGGCTAAATAACCATTTCCACACCAAACAACCCGGGCTAAATAACAATTCCAACCTTCTTATTTAACCCGCAATTAATAACCGAGATTATATACCTATTTCAACCTTCGTATTTAGCCCACAACAAAGCATCTGGGTTATAAACATTTACAACATTCCCATTTAACCCACCGAAAACCAGCTGAGTAATATGGAACTATTTCAACCTTGATATTTTATCCACACCAAATCCACCGAGTTAGATAACTATCCCAACCTTCTTATTTAGCCCCTACTGGGCTATTCAACTATTTGAACCTTCTATTCACCCCAAATAAAAGCAAGTAGGTTTTATAACTTTTCAACCGACATATTTAACCCACAGAAAACATCCCGGGCTGAATAACAATACAAACCTTCTTATATAACCCATATAAAACAAGTGGGTTATAGAACTATTTCAATCTTCGTCTTCAACCCACATCAAATCACCGTGAATAAATAACTATGTCAACCTATGTCATTCAACCCACAGCAAAGCATCCAGGCTAAATAACTATTTCCACATCGACAAACCCAGGCTAAATAACAATTCCAACCTTCATATTTAACCCGCAATTAACTACATTGTATATACTTATTTCAACCTTTGTAGCTTCCAGACCACAGAAAATATATTTAACCAAAACAATACAAGTAGGTTTTATAGCTTTTCAACCGACGAATTTATTTAGCCCACAGAAAACAACCCGGGCTAAACAACAATTCCACTCTTCTTTATGCCTACACATAATAAAGCATCCAGACATAGTTTAACCTAATTTAGACCACTACACTATGCACCTGGGTTTTATAATATTAAAACCTTCTTATTTAACACACAGAAAAACAGCTGGGTTTCAGAATGATTTTCCATTCTTCATATTTAATCCACAACAAATACATCGGGCTAGATAACTATCCCAACCTTCTTATTTAACCCACAGAAAATCACCTGGGCTATTAAACTATTTAAACCTTATTTAACCTACAGGAAAAACAGCTGGTTATAGGAATATTTTCGTATTTAATCCACACCAAATCCATTGGGTTAAATAACTATTCCAACCTTTCTTATTTAAACCACAGAAAAGCAGCAGGGTTATTTCAACATGTTTGAGCAAGTTAATCTACAGTATATCTGGTGCAAAATGCTCGCTATGAGCGCTAGAACATTAATCGTTGTTGCTACACAGTACACCTACGTAGCAGAATTTCGTTCTCGTAATGATTAAATTGTGCTATAGTGATATTTGTTTGTGTTTTCTTTGTACAGGATAAAGGTACAGCGATACAATTTTTAGATCATTCTCCTGGAGACACGATTGCCCCGTGTACAGATGATACAGTAGTGTATGAGAGATACATGTAGGTATGACTATCTACCTAATTTATGTGTTACCCAACAAATATTTAAGTTCTTGTAGTTATTATATTGTAAAAAATTGTATCAACATATTAAATGCAATTTCGAATTTAATCACCACGAATAGAACATATTAAAAAAAGAAATAATGTTTCATTGATCCACTCATTATTTTATTTTCAGCGAGACGCCAGTGGTTTTAGAAGAATATAATGGAGACTCTATATGAACACTCAAAGTCACTGGCTATTTTTGTTTTGTCTGTATATAAAACATAAACAAGATCTACATTATTTTATGTGTGATATGATTTTCTTCATGTTTAAAAACTAATAAAGGGAATTGCAACATTTGTAATTATTATTATCTCATCATTAACTTTATAATTGAATGTGTTCACATGGTCGCAGAGTAACACACAAGTTATCCACAAAAGGATTACCTACTTCTTGTCTGTACATATAAAATTCTCTAGTAGCTATACAAACTACCATAATATCGTTCCGGGACAATTGTAAACAAAGCACTAAATTCTAATACTTCCATTTGTATTAATTAAACAGGATAGAAGGCCCACCCCCTACACTTTTCGCCACCCAATAGAATACTAGTATATATACACAGATGTAAAATACAGAAAATATGTGCCCCTCAGCCCTTGCTGATAGGAAAATAAGATGTGTTTTCGCTATTAGGCGAAAATGAATGCATCTCTGCCAAGTATATTAATTGACAATCACTACAAATCATTGCGCTATGACCAAAACCTTTTCATTTCGTACTCAGGCAGGTAAGTGCCTACATACAAAAGTATGAGGAATATGGACTAGCGGTACTTGGGATTAAGCGTTCACAATGTATTTTTAACTTTTTGGAAAAAAAACAAAAATCACCATACATTCTATAGTTCCTCAAATATTATTATAAATAAGTATAAACATAATGCTATTTTAAAACTTTTTGGTAAATCATAAATGGTACCTTGGATAAAGGCGATAATAACTTAATTTAATCAAGCGATGATAATAGTGTTCACTTTGCCCTAATCAGTTTTAATACAAGGCCAAATTGAACAGATTGTTACTACTCCCAGAAACTAATAGTCGTCACAGACTGGAGGAGGATAAACCATGGGCCTACTCATAAAACAGAAGGCGAATAGTATAAATTAATTCACAAATATGTATTTTTTTGTTTATAACTAAATGTAATAATGATAACAGTAATTTGAAACATGTATTGCAGAAATATTGTGCGCTCACTATGTCACCTCAGGAAAAAGTCATCGCCATGGAGTGGTATAAAAAAATATACTTTAGGACTAAAATCTGATTCAACCCATCAACATTGCCTAGTTAAAACAGGTCAGACGTTTCACTAACTGATTGAAAATATTCACTTTTGATGGCCCACATACCTTAGAACGTTGGCAAAATAAATATGAATTCATTAATGTCTAGATGGTTTAACACTTACAATGCTGAAATATTTGCGTATCAACCATGGAGACCAAAGAGTATGACTATCTACTTGATTTATGTGTTACCCAACAAATATTTAAGTTCTTGTAGTTATTATACTGTAATTTTTTTCATCAACATCTTAAATGCAAATTTGAAATCATCACAAATAGCTTAGTTAGCTCTTTCTTCTTCATTTGAATATCTATGTTATGGGTCTATGGTCATTACAATTTGCTAATTCCTTCAGTGAAAATATCACGGTAAAATATAAGCTACGAGCGTCCCCACCATAGCGGTTTAGTGGCCAAAATTAGAAGACAGTATGTCAAAGCTAGTAGGCTATAGACTAAACCAGCTGAGAAGTTTCGCTCACTTATCAATAATATTTACCTTGACGACCGCAACCTTAGAACCATACTGCGCATGCGGGTGGTCCCACGACATGACTGTGTTCAGTAAATAGTGACGACTCGCCTACTTTAATATTGGGTGGTCGGCGTTGCAGATACTGAAAGGCCTACTGGTCGTGTTCGCTGGGAAGAGACGGATGGAGGGAATAATGTAGGTGGGTCGTTGTGATTCGCTGAGTAAACATTTAGGGCGCCTAATACAAAGGCAGGCATGCGCAATAAGGTCAACTTCGACAGGAGTGGGTCTATCGCAACGTAAATATTTTGATTCAGTGAAGTATAACAACCCACCAACTTTAAATCATAACTGACATGTGAGTAGACTGAATAATAATCGGATAGGATAGATTATTTAATAGGCCTACACACATACTTGACCTCGCTTAGTATTGGTTAGTTTCGATAATATTATGTAATATCCACATAAAAAACACTGAATTATCATATTCCTGGTTATTATTTGAAGAGTGGACAGGCATGTACATCGATCGAGAGATCATCCACAGTCACTCGTCATACGGACCCTCGGGCCCAATGCACAGGCCCACGTCTTAGTGCAGAAGCATTTAATATTTAATTCAAAATCAACATATTCAGTGTGTAACAAGCCCCGTCTTCTCATCCCTGAGAGATGAGGTTTACCCAGTGTGCAGTGGGCCCCTCGTCCCAAACTGGGCCTAAAATATGAGGTTTACCCAGTGTGCAACCAGCTCCTCATCCATCCTAATTATCGTATCCCCGCGCATGCACTTATATTCGAAAATGAACTTAGTTTTCCAAATTAGTGCATGCACTTATATTCGAACATAAAGATACATTTTAAATTTATCCCAATTCGTTAAAATCGTAATTATTTGATTTATTCCAATCCACAGTAAACTGAGCTAGCGCTAGTAATCACTGGGACAGTTACTTTGAAGTTACCTTGCAGGAGTGACTCCAGGAAATAGGTGTTGACACTACCTGAACTGTTATATCATTTGTCCCCACTTTTCAGCTATCATACCCATACCCTATCGCTTTGACGCCTTGAACTGTTGGCGCATATCTGTATTACGGGGAAATTCTCTCCTAATATCTACCCGTTAATAAATAATAATAAAAAATATTGTAGTTTGTGTATACGATCAACATTTTTTAAAAATTATTATGGGCATTAACTAGTAATAGTCTATAAGTCAATATAGTCATATTATTATTATTCTCACCTGAATTATATATCTTGAGTTACACCGTGGTACGCGTAGTAATTTTCGAATATAAGTGCATGCACGTATTATTCGCATATAAGTGCATGCATTTATAAACGAGCAAGAATATTTTTGGAGAAATGACATTCGAATTTCACTTATAAGTGCATGCACGTTTATGCCCGGGGATACGGTAAGTATGAGGTTTAGCCAGTGTGGAATGGGCCCCTCACTCCTACTAATATATGAGGTCTACATAGTGTACAGTCACCCCCCTGAGAGATGAAGTTTACCTTCTGTGCAGTGGGCCCCTCATCCCTTCCGAGAGTTAAGGCTTACAAGTCCTAGTGTGGAGTTGGCCCCTCATACCCCCTGAGTGTTGGGGTTTACCTAGTGTGCATTGGCCCCTCATCCCTCCTGAGAGATGAGGTTTACCTAGTGTGCAGTGGGTACCTCATCCCTGACTCTGCCTGAGAGATGAAGTTCATCCAATCTGCAACCAGCCCACCCTACAGCCCCTACTTCTCCCTGAGATGAAGCTCACCAGTGTGCAACCAGCCTCTCATCCCCCCTAAGAGATAAGATTTTTCCAGTGTGCAATAATAACACAGTAATAAAACAATGATCAAGTATTTTGCTACTTTTCTCTCTAACTCCCATTTATCCACTTGGCTTTTCTAGCGTAGATAGCGTTAGGCCTGAGTTTCGTAAATATCTGCTTTTAAAATTCATCTGTCTAAAAAATATTTCAATTTGTAGCATTTGCTGGGTCTAGCTACAGAAGAAAATATATCATACATATGCCAGTGTAGCATCAGATGGTTAACATGGTTAATATGGGAGCAAGTTCATACTCTAGCCACCAGAAGATTATTATATGAGACAACACTGATACTCCAGCCTCCAGACAGTTAAAGCGACGCAATCAGGCTAAAATAAAAAAAAATCCCTAATTTTATTTTGGCTTCTTAATATGGCCATAATATGTGAACATGTCCATAGACTAGTATTGCGTATGTTTTTTTAAATTTTGTGTTGCGCATTTACCAGTTAAGCGAGAAATAAATACGCAATTTAATTTCAGACATGCATGTTTAAATTAGGAAATACAGAAATAACTGATAACCGGGGTTTTCAGCAACATTGCTACGTTGCCACAGCAACTCAAAATTCAAAAGACTTCCGTATTTCTAGTCTATGGTCATGTTCACATATGAAGGAAGTATATTAAGAAGCCAAAATAAAATTATTGATTTTTTGATGATTTTAGCCTGATTGTGTCGGCTTTAATACAGAAGACATGTAATACTGTAGGCAACAGAAGGTTAACAATAGATAAATATAATAGTCTAGTCGCAGAAGATTAATAGTTGGGACCAGAGACCCCAGAGGATTAATACATGTGTTACTCTAGTCCGGAAAAGGATTAATAAATAAAACATATGATACTCTAGGTATGACAAGGTAATTATAGAAGAAATATGGTAATCTAGTCCACAGCGTAGTAATACACGAGACACACGTGATACTATCGACCCTCTGGACCTCAGAGGGTTAATACATGTCAAACTCTAGCCTATATAGGGTTAAGAAATAACATCTATGAAGCTCTAGGCATGAGTAGGTTAAAAGAGATAAGCATGATAAGACATAAGAAACGTAATATTCTAGAGGGGTTATACTTGCGAAAGTCAACAGAGGGTTAATAAATAGGACATGTGATGCCCCAAACACCAAAAGGTGAATATATAAGCAATTTGATAGTCTAGTCTACAGAGGGTTAGTATTTGAGACACGTGATACTATCTACTCTCTGGACCTTAGAGAGTTATTACACGCAATACTCCAGCCTATAGAGGGTTAATAAATAACATATGTGATGAACTAGGCATCAGTAGGTTAAAATAAGCTAAGCATGATAGTGTAGTCCACATAGGGTGAATATATTAGAAACGTAATACTCGAGACCACAGAGGGTTAATACTTGAGATAGTCTAGTCAACAGAGGGTTGAGAAATAAGAAATGTGATACTCCAAACATCAAAAGGTTAATATGAAAGAAATTTAATAATTTAGTCCACATAGGGTTAATATTAGAGGAACGTGGTACTATCTACTCTCTGGGCCTCAGAGGGTTAATACATGGCAAACTGTAGCAAATAGAAGGTTAATCAATAACATTTATGATGCTCTAGACATCAGTAGGTTAAAATAAGATAAACATGATAGTGTAGTCCACAGAGGGTTAACACATTAGAAACGTGATACTCTAGACCAAAGAGGGTTAATACGTGTGATACTCTAGTCCACAGAGGCCTAATAAATAAGATATGTGAACCTCTAGGCATCAGAAGGTTATACGTAGAGAAAGATATGGTAGTCTAGTCCACAGAGGGTTGACACATGAGACATGTCATACTCTAGACCCCAGAGAGTTAATACTAGACCCCAGAGAGTTAATACTCTAGAATGGAGAGTGCTAATACATAAGATATGTGATATTCTAGACATCAGAATGTTAATATAGGGAAAATCTGATAATCTCATCTCTTGGGGATGAGGGGCTCCCTACACACTGTGTAAACTTCACCCTGAGAGAGTGAAAGGCTTGCTACACACTGGGTGAACCTCATCTTTCAGGCCCAGTTATGGATGAGGGGCTCACTGCACACTGCCGGTTAAATCTCATTTTCAGGATGGTCGAGGGCTCGCTGCACACTGACTAAACCCTTATCTCTCAGAAGGGATGAGGGGCCCACTACACGCTAGGTACACCTCATCTATTAGGAGGAATGAGAGGCCCACTGCACACCGGCTAAACCTCATCCTTGGGATGGATGAGGGGCTGGTTGCACACTGGGTAAACCTCATCTTTCAGGGCCAGTCAGGGATCAGGGGCCCACTGCACACTGGGTAAACCTCATCTCTCAGGCAGTGTTATGGATGAGCGGCTCACTGCACACTGGGTAAACCTCATCTCTCAGGAGGGATAAGGGGCTCACTGGACACTAGGTAAACTTTAGCTATCACGCAGAGTCGGGGATGAGGGGCTCACTGCACAATCGATAAAGCTCATCTCTCAGGAGGGATGAGAGGTCCACTGCACACTAGGTAAACCTAATCCCTTAGGAGGGATGAGGGGCCCACTGCACACTAGGTAAACCTCATCTCTCAGGAGGGATGAGGGGCTGGCTGCACACTGGGTAAACCTCATCTTTCAGGACAAGTTATGGATGAAGGGCCCACTGCACACTGGGTTATTGGGTAAACCTTATCTTTGAGGCAGAGTCAGGGTTGAGGGGCCCACTGCACATTTGCTAAATCTCATCTATCAGGCAGAGTCAGGGATGAGGGGCTCACTGCACAATTGATAAACATCATCTCTCAGGAGGGATGAGGGGCCCACTGTGTACTTGGTAAACCTCATTTTTTAGGAGGAATGAGTGGCCCACTACACACTTGGTAAACCTCATCTTGGTATCAGACAGAGTCTGGGATGAGAGGCACACTGCAAAATTGATAAACTTCATCTTTCAGGAGGGATGAAGGGTCCACTGCACACTTGGTGAACCTCATCTCTAAGTAGGGATAAGGGGCCCACTGCACACTAGGTAAACCTCATCTCTTAAGAGGAATTGGGGGCCCATTGCACACTGGGCAAACCTCCTCTCTCAAGAGGGATGAAGGGCCCACTGCACAGTAGGTATAAGCCTCCTCTCTCAAAAGGGATGAAGGGCCCACTGCACACTGGGTAAACCTCCTCTCTCAGGAGGGATGAGGGGCCCAATGCACACAGAGTAAACCTCCTCTCTCAGGAGGGATGAGGGGCTCACTGCACACTGGGTAAACCTCTTTTCTCAAGAGGGATGAAGGGCCCACTGCACACTAGGTATAAGCCTCATCTCTCAAGAGGGGGAAGGGCTCACTGCACACTGGGTAAACCTCCTCTCTCATGAGTGATGAAGGGCCCACTGCACACTAGGTCAACCTCCTCTCTCAGAAGGGATGAGGGGCCCACTGCACACTAGGTATACCTCATCTCTCAGGAGGGATGATGGGCCTACTGCACACTAGGTAAGCATCCTCTCTCAGGAGGGAGTAGGGGCCCACAGCACGCTGATTAAACCTCCTCTCTCAGGAGGGATGAGGGGCCCGCTGCACACTGGGTAAACATCCACTCTCAAGAGGGACGAAGGGCCCACTGCACGCTGGGTAAACCTCCTCTAGCAAGAGGGATGAAGGGCCCACTGCACAGTAGGTATAAGCCTTCACTCTCAAGAGGGATGAAGGGCCAACTGCATACTGGGTAAATCTCCTCTCTCAGGAGGGATAAGGGGCCCACTGCACACCGGGCAAACCTCCTCTCTCAAGAGGGATGAAGGGCCCACTGCACACTGAGTAAACCTCCTCTCTCAAGAGGGATGAAGGGCCCACTGCACACTAGGCAAACTTTCTTTCTCAGGAGGGCTGAGGGGCTCACTGCACACTGAGTAAACCTCCTCTCTCAAGAGGGGTAAAGGGCCCACTGCACACTGGGTAAACCTCCTGTCTCAAGAGGGTTGAAGGGCCCACTGCACACTATAGGTAAACCTCCTCTCTCAGGAGGGATGAGGGGCTCACTGCGCACTGGGTAAACCTCCTCTCTCAGGCGGGGCTCGCTACAGACTGTATATGTTTATTTCAAATTGAATATCAAATGTTCCCTACACTAAGATGTGGACCTGTGCTTTGGCCCCTCGGGGCCGCATGACGAGTAACTGTGGATGATCTCATGATCGATGTACATGCCTGTCGGCCTCGGAGTGCCAGATGGAACATACTCCACTAATCGATGTAGTTACTTTTGAAAATTAGAAATGCGGACATATTTATTGTGCTAGTCGAATGGACCCAATGTATTGTTTCTTTTGACAACCAATAAGAAACCTCGTTACATCATTCACGGGGTGCCCAAGGACACTTTAATTATCTTGCATACACCGCAGCGGGCTGTATAACTCTAATTTTCCTTTATTTCGGCCGCCACGGTGTATCGAAGGCACAAAATCAGCGGTTCCACGCCCCGTCACGGGACATGGAAGAGCATTTAACTGTTATTTGCCCCGTCACGGGTTATCCAACACACTTTTCTTGCCTTGTGTGCCCCGTGACGGGGCAAATAGACCCGACCATTTCAAATACAATGCCATATTGTGATATTATATTACCTTATCCTACAGACCTTGTCATTTTAATGGCATATTGTCACGCTAAGTGCTGGTATTGCCGACACCCACCACCTACTCCGCAATTGATGACACCCAACAGTTATGTACATAATGTCAGTATAACACCTTATATTGACATCATAATGTTATTTTTTGCATTATTATCCCATATCCTGACACTATAGTTTCATATTCTGATATTTCTGTCCCAATAATGAGCATATACAGGTCCAATGTAGTGTGTTTGCTGGATAGGTATGTGACAATGATTGCAGTTACGGAATTTGCTGCTAAATCTAGTTGTTTTCGTCCACAGGATTATCTTATATTTGCTTTAAGCACAGGCTATATAATATTTTTTTAATAATAATAGAGTAGCTCAGTCTGCCTCTGGAGGGCTCAGCTAATCATTACCGTCATTCATTTATAATGTGAATACAGGGCACAATACCATACTTGAGAAAAAAAAATTGACTACAGAGTGCTCACAAGCAAAATATGCCACCATCTTGAAAAAGTAGCATTTAAGTTGTTTAATTATATTGTGCATTACTTCCATGATGTGCGATATTATTAATCGTTGTTATTAATTGTTGTTAGAAATGATAACTCCGACAAAACAATAATATACGCCCCTTTTCTACAACTATATGCGACGCTCAAACAGAATCCACCCCCCCCCCCCCCCTTAGATATCCGTTCCTCCCATAATCTAACCCTCCCTCCAGAATATTCCTCCCTTCTTCACCACTATAGGCGACACTCCCATAATCTACCCCTCCCTCCCAGAAAATACCCTCCTTTAAACATCCATATGCGACTGTGGCACACTCCCGGAATCCTCCCCTCCCTCCCAAAATTTACTCCCCGTTTAAACATCTATAGGCTACGCGAGCCTCTCGGAATCTACTCCTACCTCCCTTAAAATACACCTATGACGTCGCTCCATTGTTAAAACAGTAGATTCGGATCTACGAATCTACTGTTATTTTAATACTGGCCAGGGTCGGGCACAATGTACGGGTTTAACAATGAAACAGCATGGCGACATTGTTTTGTGATATACCATGCTACTAACTGTGTGCGGGCGGGGGCCCTAGGGTAGTGGTTAGCACCGCTGCCTTTCACACCAGAGTTCGGGGTTCGGTTCCCGGTCTCGGCGGTTTCAAAGAAACAAAAATGTTTCTTCCCCATCCACGTGTGAAAGTCAGTATTGTGGGGAGCCTCCATGACCGAGAGGTAGCGTGCTCGGCCTCAGACCGCCAGGGATCGAATTTCGAATCCTGTGTCTGGAG
Organism: Flabesymbios commensalis; assembly: GCA_964017125.1. Classification (NCBI taxonomy): domain Eukaryota; kingdom Metazoa; phylum Annelida; class Polychaeta; order Terebellida; family Flabelligeridae; genus Flabesymbios; species Flabesymbios commensalis. The sequence continues at coordinate 73,945,959 of OZ024908.1, read as the reverse complement.
GACAGTGTCATCTCATTCATCTCATCATCCTCAGGAGGTTCTCCTGGCCCAGTTTAGCCTATATGTGCACAAAGGTGGCCTAAAGCCCGATTCATTTCATTTTTTTTTGCTACTAACTGTTTTTTTCTATATCAAATCTTAAAAACATGTACATATTCTGTATCTTTTGAATAGAAGACAGAACTCGATTACGATAGATTCGTGGATCTATGAATCTATCGAATTTCGTTCTTTCTCCTTGACGAATATACCCCCAGTTCTTTTCTACAATGTGATTATCACAGAATCTACCTCTCTCTCTTCCTGTCTGAATAAGTGTGCATGCTCTAGAAGGCGCATATCTAGGGTCTATATATCATCCCTGGGGACTCAATGTGTTCAGTCAGTGTATTATTACTGTGACAGTGCCGCCCACGAGGGGTTGCAGTATCAGTGGCGGATCCAGGATATGATGAAAGGGGGGGGGGTGCGCACGGGGTTTTGGTGGCTTGCCCCCAAGATTTTTTGGGTACATTTTAGCCAATTTCGGGGACTTTTGAAAGAATTTGGCGAGAATAGGGGGGGTGGGGACGCCTGCTGCCACTGAGTATCTCTGATTTTAGCAATCTATGTGCGGACCTCGGCCTTGAGGTGGGCCTGGAGAACCTTCTCTGTCCCAGCGGGGGGGGGGGGGTGCGAACGCGAATATTCCCCCCCCCCCCAGTCTACCGCCCTGCTCCAGCGACCAGCATAACCAGCGACCACTGGTGACAGTCAATGCTACGGTAGTCACTCTCCGGGCAGTCACTCTGAAATCTGACCGTTACGTGGCAGGAGCACTTTGGTTTGCCTTGGCTTTGCGTTACGTTCTATGAGTAGGCCTATCACGCCACGGGGGGACTGGGCGACAGTCATCGTCTCAGTCTGTCCACAGCCTGTGCCGTCTCGGCCAGTGGCAGACAAGTAACATTAGGCCTGTTTTACCCCACCTCTCAGCACAACTCAGATTCAGCAGCACCTGGACCTTTCCGAAAATTATGAAGACTTTAAGCCCGGTCTAGGCCTATATAATCTGATAGAGGACTTTTATACTATAGGTATACATATTTCTTCTAAAGCCAAGGCCTACCTATACCTACATCTCTACAACTTGGCAAGCACAGGCATTTGACATAGATAGTAACTGAGAGCCAAGGCCTACCTATACCTACATTTCTACAACTTGACAAGCACAGGCATTTGACATAGATAGTAACTGAGTAGGCCTACCCGGTAGGTGATTTAAATTTGTATTCGAGTTCCCTATAATTCTGGGTGTCATCCCTCAGGAGTCTTTTATGACTTGAATTTTGTCAATTCGATTTGGTTGTATTAGTGGTATGAAATATGTTCACTTTCTTTGCCAACAAAGGAATATTACCCCTTCGGTCCAGATCCAGATCCTCTCCTCCCATGGCAAAAACCATGCTGCTGATCTGAACTACGCATTAAAAGCATAAACTGATATTTATGATAATAATAACTTTTGTACATATTTTCAAATTAAAAAGATATTGTTGATAATCAAAAATAAAATAAATCGGGCCTTAGGCCACCTCTGTGCACATATAAGCTAAACTGTTGCTAATCATGCTAATAGCCTATTGTATTTGCTAATCGAAAACAATATAAAACCCAGAGATATAGAGATAATAAAACATTGATATTGGATATTAGCCAAATTAAAAAAAAATATGGGGATTATCCAGACAGCGATTTTTTCTAATTTTTTACATCAGATCTCAAAACAATTAAAAATAATTGTATTTTTTTTTTTGTATTTTTATGAACACATTCTCTGAAAATGTATTACAAATAGTGAAGACCAACAGCTCAATAAATTAAAAATACTGGGTAAATTATTCATGTTTTGATGATAATATACATTAAAATTAAACACATTGTTCAAAATATAATATGGAAAACCTGATATATATCACCATTTCAATATATCAGCATTTCCTTGTTATTAAATCTGGTCACTACATAGCACTGGGTTGACAATTTTAAACTTAGTTAACTCTTGAACATGAGAAGCGCTGAATTATAGAATTTAAATTTTAACCTAGTTGATGTTGTATCTCGCTACCACAACACAATGGGTAAAAAATACCTACTTTTGTACAATTTGAATCAGCGTAGTTATTTCTACTTCAAGTTTTATGGAATAAAAGGGTAAACATGTTGAATAAAAGGGTAAACACGACCATTCAACTAAATATATTGAATAAAAGGCTAAACATGACTGTTCAACTATATATAGCACAATATGGGTTTATTAATTTTAAAAAAATACTCAAGATTCCAATTCCATGGCATATTCCATTTATAACCAAAAACTCATAATTTATTGTCCTTACTTTTCCCTGTTATGATTCCGGTTGAACCCCTCCCCTCAACATCGGGCCTGTGGTGTGTTGCTGCATCGTGTTAGCGGAGTGGGCATACATGCCTATCTGGTATACTGCTGTGTATCTTGAATCGTCTCAATATTTTTATGTTATTCTGCTTTAATACCGATCTAATGTTTGTGGCTCATTTTCTTATTAATATCATGATTTTATTTTTTGAGAAAACGTTGCGAGCATCAACGCAACTTTCTTCTTTTTCACGAATGTCGTTATTATTTATTTTTATTATTTTTTAATATAACACATTTATCACAAATGTGTGTTATATTCACACCCGCTTTTTGTTCACACTATATGGACACAGGAATCCGTTTTGATAGTCGAACTATTTTGGTTATGTTCCTCTTTCAAACCTTTATCATCCATTTTATCATTTCACGGGTGATATGTTGGGATAGGTGTGGTCGCGTGGTTGCGTGCTGCGATGCTTCTTTAAAATGTTATAATGTTTGATGAGAATATCCTGCGGAGTTTCGGTGGTATGCCTCGTAATTCGTTGACCCATATTTTTAATGTTAATAACACTGATACGAGTGTTGATCAAGAAATAAACTTAATTCAGCATTCACCGTATTATGATATTGATCAACTAGTGAATTTATTAAAAAACAAGTCTGATCAATTTTCAATCCTCAGTTTAAATATTCAATCTATTAATGTGAAATTTGATCAGCTGCGTATTATTTTAGAAGGTTTAGAGAGGCAAAACTGTGAGTTTAGTGCGATTTGTCTACATGAGACTTGGTTGTCCGAGGCTTCCGATATTTCTTTGTTAGCTTAGGCAAATTATAATCTTATTTCTCAAGGTAAAATATGCTCTTCTCATGGAGGTTTACCAATATATTTATTAAAAAAGTATGATCACAAAACTCTAACTTTATACAATCATTCCGATATATATATGGGAAGGTCAGTTTGTTTAAATTTCTGGTGTTACCCTGCATAAAAATATTGTTATAGGTAATATTTATAGGCCTCCCAAGGATTTAGTAAATAATTACCTCAATTTTAAAGAACAATTAATACCCATTTTTGAACATGTACATAGTATAAATCTTGAAGCAGTAATTGCGGGGGACATGAATATTGATCTCCTTAAAATAAACGAGAGAAAGGTATTTAATGATTATTTTGATAGCATGATTAATCATGGTTTCCACCCCCCCCCCTGCATTACCCCCCCCCCCTACAAGATTTTCTAAACGAAGTGCTACATTAATTGACAATTTTTTGCTGAAATTTTCAGAAAAATATGGCGATACATTATCCGGCATTTTATTCAGTTCTATTTCTGACTATTTACCATATTTCGTGTGTCTCAGCACTAAAAAATATATAAATCAAGTAACAAGAAGTATCGAAATAAAACCTACTAGGGAGTCTTTGGATAACTTTCGACATGAAATTAGCAACGGCGAAATGTATAATTTGCTTGACAAAAATATTATTGCAGACCCAAACAACAACTACAACATTGTCCACGATACCATACACAAAGCCAGAACTCGACATCTAAGCACAAAGAAAGTGAAATTCAATAAGCACAGACACAAGAAGAATGACTGGATTACTTTGGGAATCATTAAATCAATTACATTTCGCGACAATCTCTACAAGACACTCAAAAGTACACAAATTGACACACCAGAACATGCAAACATAAAAACAAATTTTCAAACATACAACAAAATTTTGAAAAAAATAAATTTAATATGAAAAACACATGGAAAATAATCAAAGAAGCTTTGGGTAAACTTAAGAATAATAAGATATTTATAACAGATAAATATGTAATAACAAACAATTTCAATGATTTTTTCATAAATATAGGTCCAACTCTTTCTTCGAAAATTAAACCTGATTCTAAAGTCAGCTACAAAGATTTTTTGAAAAACAAAACAAATCATGTATTTAATTTCCAAACTATTGATCGAACAATTGTTGTGAAAACAATTATTGACCTACCAAATAAAGCAAGTTGTGGCTTCGATAATTTATCTCTTAAACTAATAAAATCAATTAAATTCGACATTCTAGATTCTCTGACTTTAATCATAAACCATCCACTCATGTCGGGTATATTTTCAGACAAGCTAAAATTGGCCAAAGTAATTCCTCTCTATAAGAAAGGAGATTCAACAATCACAGATAATTACCGGCCGATCTCTTTATTACCCACGTTATCCAAAGTTTTAGAAAAAATTGTTTATAATCAATTATTCGCACATTTGTCTGATAAGGAACTTTTTTATCCAAGCCAATACGGTTTTAGACGAGGTCATTCTACAGAATTGGCTGCAACAGAGTTAATAGATTTAATCATTCAAAAATTAGAAGCAGGCAAATTACCTTTAATTATTTTTTTAGATCTGTCAAAGGCCTTTAATACTCTTAACCACGATATTCTCATCGATAAACTTCGTTTTTATGGAATCACGTCTAAGGAAATTTGCTTTTTTAAATCTTATTTAAATAATAGAACCCAGTATGTTGACTACGACGGAACAACCTCTGACATCAAACAAATAACTACTGGTGTTCCTCAAGGATCAATTCTAGGCCCCCTTTTATTTATCACTTATATTAATGATATATCTGAAGCCAGCAATTTTTTTAAAGCTATTCTATATGAATGAATGAATGAATGAATGAAATCTTATATAGCGCATGTATCCAGCCGGCGGCTGTTCAGAGCGCTGAACATCGAGAGTAACTTAGCAAGGCCTGTTATCACTCAAATTCCAACTCAGTCTCCTGAGAGATATACAGTTGAGCTGCCATTGAGCCGCATCAAGCTATTTTCATTCCAAGCAAATTCGCCTTATGTGCCAAGTACTCACACATTGTGGATTTTCTGGGGTCTCGCTGGATGGAAACTGCGCCTACGTCCATTGAGGTTCTTTTACGTCCAACCCTAAGTCAGTCAGACGAGCCATCTGATTTACGTGGTTCTCTGAGCCCCACGAGTGTATACAACACCTGGCAGTCACCAGGCGGTCACCCATCCAATTATGAACCGGGCGCGACGTTGCTTAACTTCAGTGATAGAGCCAATCACGATAAGCGAACGCCGTATTCCGTATATGCAGATGATAGTACTTTTATTACTACACTACATATGTCCTATGTCAATATAAATTATGAGTTGTCCAAAATAAGCAATTGGCTCAAATTGAATATGTTATCCATTAATGTTTCGAAATCAAAATTTATTGTATTCTATATGCCACAGAAAGGTTTTAACATACCATCTTTAAATATTAATAACACTAACATAGAACGGGTTACACAATTAAATTTCTTGGGCATCATCATCCATTAACACCTAAAATGGGACTCTCATATCAATAAAATTGCTCTGAAAATTTCATCTGCAACTGGCATCATTTACAAATTAAAAAATATATTCCCTCAAAATATCCTTTTAACTCTTTACAACACATTAATTTTACCACACATACATTACGGCATTTTATTATGGGGTTACAACCTAAATAGAATATGTATTTTGCAAAAAAATACTATCCGCGCAATAACACTTAGCAATTATATATCCCACACCGAACCCATTTTCGAACGTCTGGGAATAATAAAAATTGAAGATATATTTGTATTAAATCAATTAAAGTTTTGCTTTAGGCTATTAAATAATGATTTACCTGTATATTTGAAATCGATACAAGTTTCCAGGCACCACGAAACTCATTCATATAATACCCGTAACAAAGAAAACGTTCACAGAGTTTTTCATGTTTTTGCTGAAAAATGTATTCGTTTTTTAGTGCCGTCTTCACCGAATTTAACTAATAAAAACATAATTAACAAAATAAACACCCATAGTTACGCATCATTTGTGAAATATGCGAAATATCAATTTTTAGGTAATTATTCAAATCACTGCTCTTTACCTATATGTTATGTTTGTCAACAAAATATATGTAAGTTATATATCTTTATGGGTGTATCTTAATGTATGCGTGCGTACGTATATACATGCCTATATACATGCATTTCTGCTCAGATGTTGGTGTACAGGCAGATTGTGATTTTCGTATGTTACGTAAACGCTAAAGCAAAACCGGCAAGAAGGGCAGGCAGGTGTGAATGCGCGCCCTCCCTCTTGACACCTAGTTCACTGCTGCTAGGGGAGGGGTGAGCGGGTACCCACTGCAGGCAACCGGTGAAGAAGAGGGGGAACCTACCGGGGACGGGTGGGTCTACCCCACCCTAGCTATTACCTAACGTCGTTAATCCCACTGGTCCAAAATTTAGACCCCAACTCTCTCACCAATTAGCTGAGCCATGCATAAATTATAAGTAATTCACCGTTATATGATAGGCTGAGCGCAAAGACACCACTCCCGATGTAATTTCATTTGCATGCATTTAATTAGTAAGCAGTTTGTGATATATTTGCAACGGAACATATTAAGAGAAGATAACTGTATGTATTAGTTGACGTGCAAAACGCCACTCATATGACATGATCACATGAAAAATAATCCCCAATGTGTACACTTTTTTGCAAATAGCACACAATTGAATTTAAATTATCTAAATTAACTAAATATTCTTCCGACCCCACTTTTTTAAGTATAAACTGGTAGTAAACTTTAACGGTATATAGGCCGGGAGCCAGATCTAGCCCTCGTACTCACAAAAGACATTTTTACTGCGATTTTTATTTAGCTTGACCATTGGGACATAGCGAGTTTTGGTTCTTTTTTGCCAAACAGGACGCTTTAAGTCCTAGGGCCTATTTTACCATTTTTTAGAAGGACACCAAAATAAAATTGACAGCAATTCGAAAAATTGTTCAAAAGAGTAGTAATTTTACTCACTATTGTTTTATTCATAGCCCTCTGCCATATACACATGTAGGTCACTGAAAAATATCTGTGCCCAGATTTCATTTTGAAATATTTTTTTCAACCCTTTTATCAATACGGGCGCCTAAAAAATACAAACATTATAAAATATGTGTCAAGTTTGGCAATCTCTAATTTTTGTTGAGTGGTATTTAGAAGCAAAATAATTCGCAAAAAGTGTCCCCATTATGTCCCCAGGGGACTGAAAGTTAAAAAGTTAAAAAATCTAGGGCCAATTTCCTTTTATAACTACATATTTAGGATACGCGCGGCATAATCGCTAACTCTAATTTGCGGTAAAATTCAGATATCTCTGCGTCCAATAGGCTATTATAATGAAGGTAACTTATGCTGCGGATATTTATTATTAAATTTATTATGAAAATTTTATGTGAATCTCACATTGATGTTTATGTTTACAGATTTATGAAGAAAGAATATATAAAATGACACTTTGAATGCTAAGACCAATTTTTGCTTACAGTGTATATATACTGTGGATATTTAATATTGTATATAATATAAACGTTTAATATTAATCTCATATTTATGTATATGTTTAAATGTTTAATGGAAAACCAAATAAAAAGTAAAATGACACTTTGAATGCCAAGGCTGAGTTTTTTTAAATAAATCTAAAATAATATATAATACGACTTGTATGTTGAACAATGTGGCGTTATCCAAATATCCATAGAGATTATAACAATAAGCACAGGATATTTATATTATATTTAATAGCTGACTAGAAGAACAAGGAAGAATTTAATTGTTTTATACAGTTTAAATGCTAGGGCAGATTTTTTGTTTGTTAAATACTATTAATAATCTGGCTATTATTATGATTAGTATACATATTTTATGTTAGTCACATATTGCTGTTTAATTCTTTATGGAGAAAAACAGTAATATATATATAAATACACTTTAAAAGCTAAGGCTATTTAGTTTTATTTTAATATAAGGGAACAATGCTTGAGATTTAATGTTGTACATTGAGTATTATGGGCGGGCGCCTTGGTGCCGTGGTTAAAGCTGCCTGTTTGGAAAGTCGGAGATCGCGGGTTCGAGCCCTACTCTGGCCTCCAAGTTTAAAAAAAAAATGTTTCTTCCCCACTCACTCGTAATGATTCAAAATTGTGGAGAGTCTCCGTGACCGAGAGGTAGCGTGCTCGGCCTCAGACCGCCAGGGCTCGAAATCTGGAGGGCAGTGTCATCTCATTTATCAGCCTATATGTACACAAAACCCCATTCATTTCATTTCATATTGAGCATTTAGTCATCAATCCGAGTATCCCAACAGATTATAATAAAAAACACATATTATATTTAATAAGTGACTAGAAGAACGAGGAATGGTGTGGTTAACATGTAATGGTATGCGCCGGAGCAAACAAACATGGGTGTATCGATACAAATCACCAGGACAGTTGCAAATTTGGTGCTAATAAATGTCAAACCCATTCTACCAGCTTTACTAAGCGTCGATCTGTACCCAAAAGTTATAGGCCTACGTGTACCTAGCGGCATATGAGAAAATTAAAATTGTTGTAAAAACAAAAATAACGGAAACTGACAGTGGAGTGGGCATATCCACCAAGGAGGGGGTATTATGTCCATATACTCAATCTTTCCTCAACAGTATTAGTGTGTATGTACGTTATGTATGACCATATTGTCCAGACATAATTCAGGCAAGATTTAATTAATAGATGTGCATCTAAAATATATGTCGATTTGCTTTGATTATGCAAACATAATATGAGAAAACTATGTCACCAACCAGTTAATTGAACAAATAATCTTCGTCAGCTGCATTGTCATCTTCGTCAGACTGTGCAATATTTGCATAATATATTTAATTGTCTGGAGATGACGCCTGCTGCGTTAAAATGTTTTCTAATTGCTGCAGAATTATGTGGGCCTAATCTAGAAACCACAGTGTTTTTTTAATCCACTCTCGTTTTCAATGGCACATCCATGATGCGTAGCAGCAAGTGGCACACTCAAAGATGATTTATGTGATCTTTTCCAAATGCTTGGAAATGTGCCATTTTTGTTTGAAAGTGCGATGACAAGGTGGATAATTAAATAAATCAATTGCTGCTGAGGATTTGATGGTAGCCAAGTTTTCACATACATTCTTAACTTTGACCTCCCGAACTTCATTAGCATATCAGAGTATATGTGACCATAAACAGTGCAACAGAATTATGTTAAATGTTTAAATAGATATTCTTAAGGATACCATTCTTCACCTAAGAATGCAGAACCGTGTATGGTTTAACTTTACCCCATAGTTTAAATGTTGAAACAGCATTGCTACCCGTGAAAGCAGAACCTGAAATACAGTTAAAGGCTGCTCAATGTTGTTTGTGTTATTGTCAGAACCTGCTCAATCAACTTAGCTGGTTTTATTACAAAAAAGCACATGGTCATACAGAAGCAATTAGGTCCCCTTTGATTCTGAGGTGGATCCACTCTTTTTAACATATTCAATGTCTACGCATGATGATTCGAGAATCAGTTTCTTTCTGTGCTGTGTAGAGATAAGATTTAGTTCAGATACTGGTATTGTTGAAATATCTGGAAACAACCATGTGGCTTCACCACCCTCTAGATGGCGGAAGATGTTGTTTTTCAAGTTCTAAAGCATTGGTATTATAGTACAACTTGAGTTTAAGTAGACTCATCAGTTGACGTTTATGTTCGTTATTGGACAATAACTCTTTCAGTCTGCAGGTCTTTACTTTATCCCCTTTTATTTAAAAATCGTGGACCTCTTCTGAGACGCTCAGATATTTTACATATCCTTCTTGGCACGAGTGAGTGCTAAAATGTACTTTATGAATGGATGGTGAAACTATATTTAAGCTGGAACATCTTTGATGTAAAATCTGGCATTTACGTCGATAAAAGGTGATTTGCTATCGGCGGCAGGGCAAAATTGTCCTCGTTTGCAATTCATCTATCTAAAATCAGCTTTATTAACATGTACACCTGAGGACAAACATGTATCAAACGTTTTTCATTATCACTTCAAAAGAATTTGTGAAGCTATTGAAATATACAGTGACCATGGTGATGGATGCTTATGATCGGAATCTCACTACGTTTCAACCTGTGTTGGACGAAAGTATTTGCTACTCATATTTATCCACATAAAATGATGGCCTACCACCCATTTTATGAGCGGCCTTCATATAATCAACTAGTTCATGAGTTGCTTTGAGTGATTTGATAGACTTGAAGATTTGCTGTGATTCTGTATAACCCGGCGGTCTGTACCTGGACCGGAAGACGAATTTGCATGTCCCATTATAGTTTATTGTCCTGTCATGAAATTGAGAATCGTGCAGCACCAACTGCATCATTTCTGAGAAGTGTGTCAGCTCCATGGTGTGTTTGCCCTTATGACGTTATGCACCAACATTTTTGGTGGTTAATTTTTGAATGCGAGGTCAAAAATAATTACATTAGTGTTTTAAGTTATGAACCCTAATTTACTTTAATCCCGTATTTTTGTATAACGTTGGTGTAGTAGCTGGTTATGATACCTGTCAATTCAACGAAGCATTACATGCTATACATCATGATGTTTGAAGTAAATATGTTGAATGAAACAACATGAACACAATTCCATAAGCAGTGTTTTTGGAGTTTAACAATATTCCAAATATAAGAATTAGGCGGTAATTTATTGTGCGCTTGTTGTATGGTATATCTATATTTTCGCTACAATTAATGTTGAATATAGTTATTCTATATTTAGGAATAAATATATATATTCTTTACTAAAAGTGTTTCTGATGAGGTGGATAAATTAAACTTATATTATCATTTGAATGAAATTATGTTACATGACTAATTTCTTTAATTATCTGATTGGGTAATATCACTACATGTATATTGAAATTATTTTTATACATCTAACTGTATAAAAATAAGGAATGTTAATTTCACCTTGTACTTATGATAATTTATTAGCATAAATATAATATATCTATCTTCTGTTTATTGTTATAATCTTTAGGGATATCTGGATTATAAAATAATGCTCGAGATACGAGTCAACATCTAATGTCTCAAACATTGTTCCTTAGCATTCAAAGTGTCATTCTATATACATATTAGTGTGTTCTCCATAAAACATGTAGACAAGAAATTTATGTTTATTGGTCTAATCTTCAGGTATATTAGGATAATGCCATAATGATCAAGATACAATCTACTAAGTCTCAAACATTCTGCCTTATTTTACTTTTTTTTTACACTAGGGCTTTTACACTAGGGCTTAAAGCGTCCTGTTTGGCAAAAAAGAACCAAAACTTGATATGTCCCAATGGTCAAGCTAAATAAAAATCGCCGTGAAAATTTCTTAGCTTTTGTGAGTACGAGGGCTTGATCTGGCTCCCGGCCTTATACGCTAATGAGTATGAAATGTTTATGCAATGTAAACATTATGGTTATCAAAACAATGTGGCATATAACTTTAAAGTTCACAAAAGTTTAGAATTATACGTTTATAATTGAAAAATTGGGGTCTTGATGAATATGGATTTTGTTTATTAAATCTTAATGTGATTGTTTATTTTTCAAAAAAATGTACAAATTGCGTTTTTGAACTTATATATATTGTCAAAATCAAGCAATTTCAGGCTTCTCAATTGAATGGCTCAGAGGTAAAGGGATTCAAGTCCAAAATTTGCTGTTTTCTGTTTATGTCATTTTGGGAAAATTAAAGGAAATGATATACTAAAATATCTAAGCCTTTCTTTAAAAATGTAGAGACTTATTAATTACCATATACTTTTTCACTTTAAAAATTGATACTTCCCTTCAATGGTAAAGTGATCCAAGTCCATCAGTTTATATAGTGACATTTTGACTTGGATTAGTTTACCTCTGAGGCATACGAAAACATTTAGCTGAAATGTTATAAAACAACCCTTATATGGATCAGTTTATGCTATGCCAATCATTACCAAATCTTTACTGTATAATGCATGAGATGATGAGAAACTAGACAGTTTTTAAGCACGCATGTGTTAGTAATTTTTGTAAATTATCTCAAGAATCCAAAATTGCTCTTGAGTTAGTCGAAGAAATACCATAGCTGACATTTTTAAATAATTCATGCTGTAACGTTAATATAGAGAGTATTATGAAAATGACAAACTTGTTGAAACATAACCCTACCAGTTAGATATTAAAAATAGGTAATTCTAAAATCCAAACTGGTGAGTTATCTACATTAGTAAGTGATCGCTGGTAATCTTATAGTGTCATACAGGTCGTAGCTGACAATATTAATCAATGGACTGCCGCTGGGGGGATTAAAGTCAATAGTCACCTTTGCTAATGATGTATATACATCGATACATTAGTTCACAAAATTAAAGATATGTCGGTACTACTCTTGATAACGTAATATTTTATCTGCTTGTTGCTAAATTTGAAAACCAAGTTCGGATGAATCCTCCGGCGGCAGGAGAAAGTTATATACGTAATCATTATTCATTAGCTCTCTATAACATTGAGAATGACAACGTAATCTATATATAAGTGTACACCAAAGGGTGGCAAGCACCAGTAGAATTAAAGACACTATCAGAGCAGCTAGACAGGAAATCGCCGAATTTAACTTATTGTCACGATCCACAAGCACATTCAAGTAGGGAGAACGTTTGTAATGATTTATGTAGTACATTATTTCCATATCAAACATGTGAATCGGTGTGTAGGCCAGCTGTTATAGATAGATAGATATTTATTGACGACGGTAAGTGTATGCAGACTTATGCGTCATTAAAATGAACATATATACATGACTATAATTATTATATATACAACACGATTAGTTTCCGTTAAATCCCATGAAAATTGATATAAGCATGCTAAATTAACTTAAAATCAAACGACATTATACACTAAAACGAGCACAGGTCTACTAAAATATGCATCAGAACTATTTAAAATAACCTACAGTTAAACAGCATTGTCGTGATTCTTTTTAAGTTATAGCAGGAATTAGTATGGCAGTATTTGCACCAGCAGAATTTCAAAAATTGACCACTTCTAATGCCATGAATCTTTTCGAACACAATCACGACATCAGTAGCTTTGTAGGATCCTGACATCGCTTAGTCAATGTGGCAGTTATCCCCAGATTCCTGGACGCAGGTTCACAGGGATGACCGCCTCGTTGTCATACCGTGGTGACGTGCGCACACTGAGCAGCGTGGTGCGGCCCTTGGTATTTTTCCCTCACTTCAAGCGTGATACTCAGCGACTGCGGACGTGCCTCAGCTCGCTCTCGCTAAGTCCATAGAGACGTGCCGTGCGCGGATGGTTGTGCTTTACTGTTATCGCATGTTAATCAAATAAACATGACAAGAGAGAAGACAGTTTCCTGGTTTGTTTAATACCGTCGATCAGACGGAGAAGGAAGTTATTTGAGTTTTGATGGCAAGATTGGGAGGAGTCCTTCGTCGGCCGTTGTGACCCATAACGGAACCCCGGTGTAGGTTTACCACGACATATTGGTTAATCCGACCATGTCACTCGCCATATTGGTAACTACGACGTGATCCCACTCGCCATATTGGTGACCCTGACGACTGATCGTTCACGCAACAGTGTTTTCACCTAGACGCCGGGTGAAAACTGCTGTTTTCAAGGATAGTTTCATAATTTTGGGGGATTTTTTGAAAAAAATCAATAGCATTTTTTTCACAAGGTACGTGAAAGCTGTAGGTCAAAATATATGTATGCCAGTTTTAATTAGTTAGAAAGAGTTACCAGACGAGAAGCACGTTTCTTTGCGTGGAAAACGGCGTAACTTTCTAAATTTTGGTCGAAAAAAGTGTTTGGCGCCTTTTCAAGATGGCGGCCTTGCCGATTCTCTAGAAGAATCTAGAAAATTACTCTTATAGACATAGTCTATCATTTTTTTATCGTAAGAGTTTGTTTAATGCCTTCATCCTACTAATGCCACTGTAGGCGAGTAGGAAGGGGGTATTTTCTATAACTTATTTTTATCGTTGATTACCATAATTGGGTAACTCGATCTTAAAGTCCACAGACGAAATCTCGTCAAATTTTTTCACGATTTTTTTTACAAATCGACAGAGATTTTTACTACCGCTTCGACTCGGGTAACCTTTAATAGGTTTAGGGCCAAAATAAATTGTTTCCCTAAATGAATGTCAATAAACGGTCTTATTTGGTCTGTTTAAAAATATTCCCAGGACCGTAGGTCAATATTTTGTACTATTATCATATGTTATTTCAGAGAATGCTGAATATTGTATTTGTATTTGGTAGGTGAGCGCCATCTTGGTCGCTGGTTTCCCTAACTTAGCTAAAAGCTCGCCGTGGGCACCCACGTGTTCCCCCCTAACCGGCATGCATCGGGACAGTGAACCTGTGTCGCCGCAACACATTAGCATAAAGTAAGCCGCCATTTTGATTTGGTGGAGATTATTAGTCACGTGTTCCAAATTTTACACGGACAGTTTGTAATAAATTTTTTTTTTAATTGTTTGTAAATTTTCTTTTTCAACACGATTGACGGAGAAAATGTGTAAATAAGTCGTTTCGAAAACGAAATTCTGTCACTAATTGTGTTAGATTTTTTTATTCACTTTGAAACGCTTTTGGTGTTTGTAATCGTGCTAGGCTATTCAGCGCCTTATTTGGGCACGCAGTAGCTGATGAATATGCTAATGTGAGGCGAGACAGGGATGCTGACTGTATACTATGTACGCATCGCTCAAAGCTTACCGTCACAGACTATAAGCCACATGCTGCCTGCCGCACAGGCTGTGAGCGCCGATAATACACACACACACACACCACAAGCGACATAAACCAACCGCCATCGAACACAGTCGGTTTATACGTCAACCAATGAATCGATGCGAGCGATTGATTCGGACGTTTATGAAGTGATTCGGTGATGAACGTACCATTATATAAAAAAAAAACGTGGAATGTTCATCACAGATATCATTTTTCAGCGAAATGATACACTTTATCATTTATCAGCATAGACTACTGTCAGTCACGTTTTAGATACTATTCTTAAATCACAAATGTCACTGTTTTTCTTCGCAGTCACATTTAGTCTATCAGTTTGAGAACGAAATTTTCTCACGATAGTTATTTCTGAAGTTTAAATTTTTTATAAATACAGAAATATTCGATTTGACAGTTGCGCTATCGCGAAACATTGCAAATATTTGAATGTGTTTTTCGACTTGTGTGAAATTTTTTTTTTTTACCCAGGTCGATTTACAAAAACTATTATCATAGCTTAGCATAGCTTATCACAGTTATATCTGGCATATTGTTTTTATGTACCACTGCGACCTACGGTTTTCACGGTACCATTTTGCATGTGTGTGACTCAGTGAAAACGTTTTATGTCTCATATAGACCTCCAGTTTTCATTTTAATCAATACATACCTTTTGTGAATTTGTGAATTTGTGAAATTTCAACGACGCATATTTCTGCAACTAATCTGCAACCCCCGTTTCTCGCACCATGCAACATAGCATAAACATTTGCTACAGTCTACACTTCTAGCTTCAACATATAACAGACATTTTTCATCTGATTTTTACGGCATTGCACAGCCTACCCGCGCACGGCACGTCACGGACTTAGGCCACGGAGAGTGGCGACCGCATACCCTGGCCAAAGGCCTGGGGTGTGCACCAGCAATATGAAGGCTAGCCACCGACATGGTGGAGAGATGCATCACTTCAACAGTAAATAGTGATTGCCAGTTTTGTATTTTTCATATATATGACATTTTAAAAGTCGCCTACCTCTCAGCCTCGAGTTACAGGTGCTGCACTGGCGTCTTATATTGCCAATAAACCACGTTCCTGTCAACCACACAGAACACAGCGTGGGCATGTACAACGCGCATCCATAATACAGAACAGCACAGTACAGCACAGCATACGTGATTATCTGCTTCAGCCGACACAGCTGGCAATCAGCATCAGCAGTATTCTCAACAGCGTCTACTGTCCGGGGATTCCCCACATTTACTGGTACGGCACAGCATAACCAGATCAGCATCGACTTCAGAACATTATACGATGTCAGCAGTCATTTTATTATAGGCCTACCTACCTGCATCAGCTTTACAGATTATAATAATTTCATATCCTGCATATTTTCTCAGATCACTTATTATTCAACTCAATATTGATTTTTTTATTAATAGTGAATTTTTTATTAATTCCAGTTTAATATTTCCGTGTTTCATATCGCCTCCGATTTTTTACGATACATTGCTACCGATTTTTTACCACAATGCATGGGTCTGTTTCCTTTCACCGCGCGTCCGGTGATATGACACAGACATGTGCGTTTTTTAACTTTAATGTTTTTAATGTTGTGCCAACGCAAGAGGGCGACTTTTGCGTTTGTTGGTCATGTCCCACACGTGACATTTCGTGGAACAACTAGTTCCACTGCACATCAAACGAAACATGTAATCATGTCTTTTTGCGACCAAATCGCAGAATCATTATTTTAAAACCTGTGGTAGGGCACGCGCCCGAATCAGGTACGTCATAGCGTTACCGCATAATGCAACTCAAGGCTATCACACGGTGAGACGCCAGCTGTGATCGCTCATAATAAAGGCCAACTAGGCCCGAGCACGATCATTCAGTTTTTTACTCCTCGCGCTAATGGGGATTTGAGTACTTGCATTCGAATCGACGCTACGATACGCACAATCGACCCTACGAACGAACTGACAATGCGAACACTTGTTCGATACAGTACTCAAGTACTCGCCCTAACGACCAGCGAATGCAATAAATCGCTTTATATTTAGCATGTGTTGGACGCACCATCCACACACGTGCTCGATTCGTGCGGCTGGCACTCGCGGTTTACTATAGCGCCAAACGATAAAGACTGCGAGACCAGCCACACGCATCGCACTATTACATTTTCCATTGTATTGTATTTTGTATTGCATGTAATTTACGTAAGTCATTTTTGCACGAGCAATTTACGTAAAAGTTTCAGTACATTTTAATTACTGAATACTAGGCTACAACAGGCCTGGCAGAATTGTGTACACATATATAAATGTAAAGACATTTTTTTTTAGCAAGTTCATTGCTAAAGCATTAATAGCAATTCTGTTAATTAAAAGAATGGGTTGATCGCAGCTTGCAGCACGTGAATAATATATAAAGGACAGTTTGGTTAAGAGGATCGGACAATTCATGTATAATGCTGGGCTTTCAACCGCCCACAATGTAACCACACCCGCTATATTTTTTTTAAAGAACACTATGCTTAGTATAAGAGGTTACATAATTGACAGCCCCGCTACTTGCACGAAGCAGTCTCCTACACGTCAGTTTGGTCCTACGTTGTCACTCAGCCGGGGGTAATGTAGGATCCTGACATCGCTTAGTCAATGTGGCAGTTATCCCCAGATTCCTGGACGCAGGCTGACAGGGATGACCGCCTCGTTGTCATACCGTGGTGACGTGCGCACACTGAGCAGCGTGGTGCGGCCCTTGGTATTTTTCCCTCACTTCAAGCGTGATACTCAGCGACTGCGGACGTGCCGCAGCTCACTCTCGCTAAGTCCATAGAGACGTGCCGTGCGCGGATGGTTGTGCTTTACTGTTATCGCATGTTAATCAAATAAACATGACAAGAGAGAAGACAGTTTCCTGGTTTGTTTAATACCGTCGATCAGACGGAGGAGGAAGTTATTTGAGTTTTGATGGCAAGATTGGGAGGAGTCCTTCGTCAGCCGTTGTGACCCATAACGGAACCCCGGTGTAGGTTTACCACGACACATTGGTTAATCCGACCATCTCACTCGCCATAGCTTCAGTAAGTATATCCGTTACGGCATTATAGAAAATTTACAAAGAAAATTCGCACAATCTGGACATAACTATGGTGCAATATTATATAATCAAAGTTAAAGAGATTAGTTTTATTGTGCGAGTTGTATATTTCGAACTTGTAAAAGAAATGTTAGCGGGCACTCCTAAAATACGCTCGAACCTGACAGGTGGTGTGCGTTATTTCGAATTGGTATGTACATTCATGTGTGGGGTTATGAGATACAAAAGGTTCATTGTGAGGCAAGCAACTGACATTCAAGTCATACAACAAATTCAACATTGTGTACATTCTTCTTTATAAGTTAAAGAGATTAGTTTTATTGTGCGAGTTGTATATTTCAAACTTGTAAAAGAAATGTTAGCGGGCACTCCTAAAATACGCTCGAACCTGACAGATGGTGTGCGTTATTTCGAATTGGTATGTACATTCATGTGTGGGGTTATGAGATACAAAAGGTTCATTGTGAGGCAAGCAACTGTCATTCAAGTCATACAACAAATTCAACATTGTGTACATTCTTCTTTATTTTGTGCCTGGTCTATTAAATTAGTCAGATATTCTAATAATCCAGATGTGTGAGCAGTCTATGCACATCGTAATAACAATATGTACCATAGGCAAGAAATTTTATAAAACAAGAAAAAATAATGGATCTCGCAAGATGAGATAAAGTTTATTTTTTTAAGAGTGTATGCTATAACCGCACCTCCGCAAATTTGTGCAGCTTCTTGCAAGTCAAACAGTAATTTAGTGGGGGGTAATTCAGAGGCCGAAATGAATATTGGTATCAAGTAAGAAATAGATGTAGAAGTATTGACAGAAGCAAATTAGCTTCAGCAATAGGTAGAAAAAGATAAACATGACGTAACTTCAGATTAGCGGGATATTGAAAGAAAATTAGAACAAAACTACGGCAAAGTTCCGTTATTTCAAAGAGGAGACAAAAAAAAATAGTGAGTATCACATTATTTTAGGCCCCCAAGATAATCTTCATTGTTTACGGTGGGGGTATTGTAGGATATGAGACTGAATACGACTTCATGACAACAAGGTTTAAAACTTCAGCTATCACCTTTTGTGACAATAATAATAAAGGTAGACTAGGTGTTGCGTCAATTTGCAATAAAGAAGACACTAAAACACATTCAATTAATTATGAAGTCTGGCAAGCCAATATGCCTTGCTCTCTGAATTGTGCGCATAGGAGAACATTACATATGTATTTAATGACGACACGGTTTGTGTTGGACATTGGCTTGTGCTTTTGAAAAAACAGTTTTCACCTATTATACAGCATGATAAAGCACGAGACCAGCGTAATACAGATATTCATAAAAAATATAAACTTCTCTATGCAACTTTCATGGACTGGCCGCCATTACCTGCTTACTTTACAAGTAAACAGATACTGCTCTTTGGCTTTGCACGGCGGTTTATGGTCATTGTCATATATTTATGTATTTATTGGTTAGTTATATATTAAATAAAAGTTGTGAAAATCACATTATGTCACGTTACACTTGTGTTTTTTCTTTGACTTTTAACCACTCCTCCTTGACTGCCCAGCCCCCACCATGGTATGGTTGAGCCTCAACCTCAGCCTCTCAGGACAGCCCCCTCTCCTACCAGTAAGTCAGCGTCAACCTCCCCCAGTGCCCTGCCCCTCCCCTCACGCCCAGTATGTGGTTACGTAAGATGCCCTAGCAATCCATAAGGAAACACGCTTGTGCGGTGTACAGTGAAGAAATCACGTGACACGAACTCCATACATCACGCGTGCTCAACTTTGCCCAGAGCCTCCTGGGTGAAAGTGATTTGAATAAAAATATAAACAATTCGTGTACATAACATTAATGTTTGGGTTTCCTCCGGCTGAATTCATTATTAATAAATAATGATTTGAGATATTTACAAACATCGGATGTGCTTTTGTGGGCTATAATTGGGACTAGTAGACTTCAATACTTAACATAAAAATTACTTTTCTTAATCGCATGCCATCATAAGGAGCTGCTTTAAATAAATAACGCTTTTGCGTACTTTGTATTAAAGTAACTATAGTTATATAGTATCTATAGTTATAAAACATATATAGTTATATATCAAGGTAATCATTGCGGCAAAACATTTCGTTGAAGTACCGTGCAATAGATCATCCACTCTCTCAGTAGGCCTACGTGGTGGACCGGTTCCTTATAAATTCACTTTGCCCTTGAACTTTAACACAACAACTTAAATATGCTCACAATCAATGAAATGGTTCCAGAAATGCACTTGGCATGCAGGAAACCCTAAGAAAACAAATGTCACACATGACATTCAAAGAAGCCTCCAAAAAAATATATGCATGAGATCTTTATGGCGGCCATCTTGGATATTTGTCTTTGGTGCATTTTCTGCAATTTCTGTGAAATTTGTTTCTGAAATTGTCCGCAAAAAGTGTTCAAATACACGATAAAACATTTACGTATACTTCTGGGCTCAGAGCAAATTGCCAGACGGCCAACATTTTTTTATTGTACATTAGGGTGTCCTGAACACATTGATGGCTTACTTTCTTCATGAAAATAGCACAGCATCCCGTGTGAAATGCTCGCTGACTAAATGTAGAACAGAACAAAAACCTGTCATTTACCTTATAGCATCCTCTTATCCAGTATTAAAATATTGTAAACGTATGTATCGTTGAATATACGTTTCTTGCATGACAAGTGAACGGTACAACTTGAGTGCAAAATATAATACTATTTGAGCAAAACTTTACATTGGGACACCTCAAGATCAGATAAGCACAATTATATCTCAATGTCAAATAAGCCCAAATCTTAAGTTATGTGTATATTTTTCGGAGTTAGTATATTTTCTACAACCCCCAAGTCATGGCAATGTGAACTCAAAAACAAATCATTTTGCATATTCGATGATATGCACATTCGCTGGGTTTTGTCAAATATGTATTGTGACTTCAAAGTGTAATGACAATTATTTGAAAAAACACTTTGCTATAATTTGACATTGCAATGACCTTAAATTTAGAAATACAATAATATCAGGATGGTACCTCGTTGTTGACCTCATGTAATTATGATACAGGTGGTTGATAACTATACATAGTATTGTCGGTAATTTGTTTACAATAGGTAAGCATTTTAGAGGTGTAGACTATTATTGATATCTGGAACGTGTAAGGTCACTATTGTGAATCAATGTGTTCAAATTGAGCTAATATTTCAAAAGACATTACATCTTAAAGCGGTGTATTTCAGCATAGATCTATATGTTTCTGAGTGAGTTAACAACAATGTTCAGTTGATCTCATGTGGATATGCCATAATTGTTCAGCTAAAAAAGTCATATGCCATAATTGTTCAGCAGAAAATGTCATGCCATCTATAACGTGGATGGGTGATGTGTGCCATTCATAAACATATGCTTTACTGTGTAATTGTCATTACTAGTATCGGGACATTGGATAAAAAAAAGTGATGACATCACATTTTAAAATTACATAATTATGTTCAATAAAGGTATGATGTGTGTTATTGTATTCTTTGATGACAAAAAAAACGCGGTTTAATTAAATAATCTAGTATCTATCTTAATTAATGACAAATATATTATGATAACTTGATTAAGTTCGTGGCGGCCATGTTGAATGAATCACTGTATTACATGTACATTTTACCGAAAACATAGGATTTGGTGAAACAATATCATCTCTATCTCAATTAATAATGAATATATGATTTAGTGATTTCATGGCCGCCATATCAAACTTCGTATGATAATGATGTAAAATAAAAGTATCATCCTTTTTATTGTATGCCTTGATACCGAAAACATTCAGTGAAATAATATCTTCTCTATCTCATTTATTAACAAAGATATGATCATTTTAGTTATTTCATGGCGGCCATTTTGAATTTGCATAATACTGATGTTGAATGAATGTATCGTTTGTTTTATTGCATTCCTTGATAGAGAAACATATGGTTTGGTGAAATAATCTTGTATCTATCTCAATTATTAATGAAGATATGATCACTTTAGTGATTTCATGGCGGCCATTTTGAATTTTGCTCGATAATGATGTTAAATAATTATATAGTTTGTTTTATTGCATTCCTTGATATCAAAAACATATCGTTTGGTGAAATAATTTTGTCTCTTTCTCAATTATTGATGAAGATAATGATAACTTAGTGATTTCATGGAAGCCATTTTAAATTTTGCCTGAAATTTCTTTTCAGACCAATTCTGTTGTTTCTTACGATAGCGAAGTCGGATTTGAAGCGGGCCACTTTTTATTTTCACACCGTTTTTTTATTGCGCTACTTTTTGCTGTGTAGCTGTCTAGATTTCATTAAACGATGGTGTAAATCTAGTTGGTATTTATGTATGCCAGTGAATGAATCCCGCAAAACGTAATAAATCCGCTTCAGATCACCTTACAGCGATATTCGTCTGATGCTGTCAGGTAAAGCACGTTACCTCTCGGCTACCGGAGAAGAACTTCCAAGTATCGTTGAATGAAAAAAAAATTGTAATACCCTTCGCTGGTCAAATTTATGTTTTTATTTCGATTTTAAAAGCAACGTTTTGACGCGAGGGAATCAGCGTACAGCGTATCGTTGTGTGGTATAATATGTGTCCGTCAATTTGTTTGGGAAAGTAGAACACTGACTTCGACGTATAATATACCATTTTAATTTTCCCCATAGGACAATATACAAGACTATATATTTGATTTTAAAATCATTCAGAATGACACACGGACAGTTTTTAACCATACCAGTAGCTTGATTTGATCAACAAAGTATAATATCTGGAAGCTCAAAACAACCTTATTCTAATGATTTAAAGCAGTTTGTATTCAATGATAAAAAAACATGTCTTCTGATGAATAAACATGACAAAGGCGACGAGTGACCTTACGCTTTTTAGAGGATTAAATACGCTGTCAGTTTAGACAATTTTTTTATATCAGATAGTCTGTGAACTGTGTTTGCTACGCTCATTAGAACCAGAAAACAATCACATCCACTGGGACACACCAAAGACAAATTGTATTTCCTGTCAATACAGCATCTCATTGAAAATGTATCGAAGACAATGATAGCATGCGGTGGCGTCATTTCTGGGGAGAGAATTGTTAGCATTTTTTGTTGTAATTAGACTGTGATTAGACGAACGCCGTTAATGATTGTGTGATGATAACCCGAAAATAATTACAATAATTTACGACTAAATATGCTTCTCTGTCAAGCGAAAACTGACAAAACAATACCTTCAATTAATATTAAAACTGGATGCTACAAAAAACTACAGATAATCTTTCCACACGAAATTTTTGTTTTTATCAAACAAAATGATACACGTCCAACAGAACGGACCCATAATTTGCACTCACTGTGACATAGTGAGACATAGGACTTTTTGCCGCTAAGTATAGTGAGAGATAGGACCTTCAGAACGGCCCTTATATCTGCCGTTCAATATAGTGAGAGATAGGACCTTCACAACGGCCATATCTGCCTATTTGCCGCTCGATATAGTGAGAGAGAGGACCTTCAGAACGGTCATATTTGCCGCTCTATATAGTGAGAGAAAAGACCTTCAGAACGGCCCTATTTACCGCTCAATATAGTGAGAGATAGGACCTTAAGAACGGCCCTATTTGCCGCTCGATATAGTGAGAGATAGGACCTTCAGAACGGCCCTATTTACCGCTCGATATAGTGAGAGAAAGGACCTTCAGAACGGCGGCCTTATCTGCCGCTCAATATAGTGAGAGATAGGACCTTCAGAACGGCCCTATCTGCCACTCAATATAATAAAAGTTGGGACCGTTAGAGCGGCCATATCTGCCACCCGATATAATGAGAGATAGAACCTTCAAAGCGGTCCTATCTGTCACTCGATATAGTGAGGGATAGGACCGTTGGAACGGCCCTATCTGCCACTCATTACATAGGACATAGGACTTTTAGAACGGCCATATCTGCCACTCAATATAGTGAGTTATAGGACCCTTAGAACGGCCCAATTTGTCACTCAATATAGTGAGAGATAGGACCTTCAGAACGGCCCTATTTGCCGCTCGATATAGTGAGAGAAAGGACCTTCAGAACGGCGGCCCTATCTGCCGCTCAATATAGTGAAAAATAGGACCTTCAGAACGGCCCTATCTACCACTCAATATAATAAAAGTTGGGACCGTTAGAACGGCCCTATCTGCCACCCGATATAATGAGAGATAGAACCTTCAAAACGGCCCTATCTGTCACTCGATATAGTGAGGGATAGGACCGTTGTAACGGCCCTACCTGCCACTCATTACATAGGACCTTTAGAACGGCCATATTTTCCACTCAATATAGTGAGGTATAGGACCCTTAAAACGGCCCTATCTGTCACTCAATATAGTGAGAGACAGGACCTTCAAAACGGCCCTATCTGTCACTCAATATAGTGAGAGATAGGACCTTCAGAACGGCCCTATCTGCCACTCACTATAGTGAGAGACAGGACCTTCAAAACGGCCCTATCTGTCACTCAATATAGTGAGAGATAGGACCTTCAGAACGGCCACATCTACCACTTAATATAGTCAAGGATAGGACCTTTAGAACGGCCCTATCTGCCACTCAATATAGTGAGAGATATTCCAATTATTATTTTCAATTTATTATGAGTAGACAATGCAACATAGCCTGGGTACAATTATTTGAAGATAACAATAACAACTTACTTTGTAGGCAAATCTTGACATTGTTCCTAGGAATAAATAATGATAAACGTGAATATCCAATGTTTTTTAGAGTGCTGTATTATCAATATGCTAGTCAGTTCTTTCTGAAATCAAATTTGCTTGAAGTGTCAAATTATCTAATTTGAATGGGAAAAACGGACAAAGCAATATTTTCCAGGCCTGGATAAACTTGACCCTTTACTTAAAATGTATGTTGACCACTTAAAGATGTCTCTGCTACCTCTAACTTAAAATCACTTCACCTGGTCTTTAAATCGTTCTCTTGAAAAATGCAGTACGGGGATGCGTCATCAAGAACGATCCCAGTAGACATGAAAAGGTGATATTAGGTCTTACCCGATAAACACAACTATAATCGTTTTCAATCTGTTTTAATAGCAGGTTAAATCTTAGTTATTGG
This sequence comes from Flabesymbios commensalis, assembly GCA_964017125.1. NCBI lineage: Eukaryota > Metazoa > Annelida > Polychaeta > Terebellida > Flabelligeridae > Flabesymbios > Flabesymbios commensalis. The sequence goes on along the minus strand of OZ024908.1, from coordinate 73,920,583 downwards.
GAATGAGTGATTAATTATGTAACCAGATATCAAAATTTACCTTTTTATATGTCTATAATTACATTGTTGTTTAAATACAGGTATACTATCATTAAAACCTCCATATTTAAATTTTCTTATGCATAAATTTGCAATTAAAATTAGTCTGTTTAAATTATTATAATTCCGATTACCTTTCTTGTAGCCAAAACATACATCTGTCACGACCAACTTTTCATGCAAACGTGATTCAATAGGCTTTACGGCCAAACAAGAAAAGAAGAAATGTTCAATAAAAGCACATACATTACAAATTCAACTAATTTTTACCAATCTTTAAAAAATATATATTTGTAGGATATACATTAGGATATACATTATTAACTAATCTGCAAAAGCAGGTGAATGGTTAATAAAACATTGAGCTACTGATTGTTAGATATGAGTATTTGTCACTGTAATGATAATTAGTTTATGCAGTACAATTTTTTAGTTATGCTTTGTGCAGAGTATTGAATTTAATTGTTGCCATTACCCATTGTTATTTGTCGCGAGCAAAACCTTATTAAAACGGGCAGACAACAACATTGAAAGCAATTAGCCGAGAGCTAGACACACCATTATAAAAATATAATATATGCGATTTTGATATTCGGAATTTCACTTGGGGTTTAGATCTCCGATTGGTTGTAATATTTATGACATGTCATAAATAGAGGTCAGCCAGGCGACTCGGTTTTCTGCAATCTAGAGCGATATTAGCACGGCACAGTGAGGGGTCTTTGAACTGCATGACTAGAGAACAGTCATGCTGATATTTGTTTTTGTAATACACATAGTGGGTCAGGGAAAACAGGATTATGTAAATTTTTCAGTTTGGCCTCAACCAGCAGCATCTCAATCATCATTCCAGCCTGTCTAGCTATTGTGCATAATTACGCTGTTATGCAAATCTCCTTTTAACCGTGATCACGGGCATCTTCACCTTCTCTCCCTGTTGCGGGTTGGCAAAGGTGAAGCAGATGCACCAGAAATGTGGCGTAATATAACCACCTTCTCTCCCTGTTGCGGGTTGGTGAAGGTGGAGCAAGCAGATGCACGGGCAATGTTGCTTAATATAACCACCTTTTCTCCCTGTTGCGGGTTGGTAAAGGTAGAACAGATGCACGGGCAATGTTGCTTAGCATAACCACCTTCTCTCCCTGTTGAGGGTTGGTAAGGGTGGAGCGAGCAGATGCACGGGAAATGTGGCTTAATATAACCACCTTCTCTCCCTGGTGCGGGTTGGCAAAGGTGGAGCGAGCAGATGCACGGGCAATGTTGCTTAATATAACCACCTTTTCTCCCTGTTGCGGGTTGGTAAAGGTAGAACAGATGCACGGGCAATGTTGCTTAGCATAACCACCTTCTCTCCCTGTTGAGGGTTGGTAAGGGTGGAGCGAGCAGATGCACGGGCAATGTGGTTTAATATAACCACCTTCTCTCCCTGTTGCGGGTTGGTAAAAGTATTAGCCCCGAAATCTAATGTAATACCTCATTTACTAATTTGGGTACACTGATTACGTTATAATAACCACTTTTACGTTTCAAGGTCATCTAGAAGTCAAAACCAAGATGTCCGCCAATGTCCGACATGAAAATCATCAATTTTTACAAGCGACTATTGTCAATTTGTATATTCTGAAATATTAGTTTTAAAATTGTATGTAATACCTAATTTTTAACTACGTTGAAGTTATTGTTTGCAATGGAAGTGCTATTTTTACATTTGAAGGTCATCCAGAGGTCATATCGAGGTCAAAACCAAAATCAGTGGCCATCTTGAAAAAAAACTACTTTTGACATAATTGGCCTAGAATCCAATGTAATACCTCATTTTCTACTAATTTTGAACCACTGATTACGTTGGAATGGTTATTTTTACTTTTTTACGGTCATCAAGCTTTCAAAATGGCCGCCAAATCCAAGATGGCCGCCAAAATATACGTTGTCATCTGGATTTTTAGACATTTTTGTACTTTTGACATATCAGCCCAAGAATCTTATGTAATACCTCATTTTCAAAAAATTGGGTACATTGATTACGTTGAAATTGTTTTTTTTACGTTTCAAGGTCATAAAGAGGTTAAAACCACGATAGCTGTGAACGTCCGACATCAGATTTAGTCATTTTTTACAAGCGACTATCGTGTACATGGTTAATTTGTATATTCTGAAATATTAGGTCTAGAGTTTAGTTTATTATCTAATTTGCAGAAGCTGATTGCAATTTAATATTTATTTTATTTTTCAAGGTTATCTAGAGGTTCAAACCACAATCAGTGTCCAACTTGAAAATTACCTTTTGACATAATAGGCATAGAATCTAATGTAATAACTCTTTTTTTCTCGACAAATTTACGTACACTGATTACGTTGGAAGTACACTGATTACGTTGGAATAGCTATTTTACGTTTCAATGTCATCAAGCTGTCAAAACCAAAATGGCTGCCAATGCCCGACATGGAAATCATCCATTTTTACCAGCGACTATTGTCAATTATTTTTAATTATTTTTCGTATGCCGAATTGAATGGTAAATTATAAATTGTCGAAAAGGGTATATTTAGAAGCCTTGTTTTATTCGGTGGTATGTTATGAGCTGCGAATTTTATTCTCGTCTATACGTTTTTTGCATTTAATTATATTTTTCTAAATTTCTCGCAACACTTATCACGGCATTGTTAGTATGACAATTATCTACGTCTCTTTATAGTTTCTTGTTTTTATAAATGGTAGCATATCTGAATGGCATGTAGCCTTTTTTGGTGCCGCACTAATGATAGTATAATGTACCAGTTCTCGCAATAAAATCACAAATATTACGAGTTCCCCTTTTTAACTTTTTGTCATTAATAAAATCTAATCAAATATTGAGATGCCAACAAAAGGTGATCATTAAACTAAAATACTAAATCAATCACAATTTGGCATTTGACAGAGTACATATTTTACTTTTATTGTACTTTAAGTATAAAAAAACGGTTTAAAAAATCAGCTCGAACTGTGATATCATCTAGCTAAGTTGTATTTTTTTTGGTAGATTCTTAAATAAGACCACTCAAATTAAATATATCCAATCTAGACTGGAGGTTCAGGGGCACTTTCCCGTTGTTGTTGGTGGATATACACGAGTAATTGTGTAGAAATGCTAACGATTTGTTCCTTGGTGTTGAGGTGATTTTTATATTTCCTGTTGTTGCTGAATCAGGGCATATTGTACTCATTATCTTGTTTATCAATCATGATGAGCACATTCTTTTAACCTTCTTGCGCGGGCCCCTAGATATATCGGGGTAAGAATGTGTCCCGCTGTCCCAGGTCCCGAGATATGTCGGGGCAAAGTGTTTTTTAGTATTTTTGTCTGTAAAATCAATGTGGTCCGGCAATCATGGGGTTTACCTTTATTAGCTGATAAAAGTTTGTTTTTCTTTTGATTGTCCATAATCATATCTGGGCCGATGCTGTCATTCTAAAATAATTCTTTTAGAACGAAAAATTCAAAATGGCCGCCATTAAATCAATAAAATAATCATTACTTTCTCAATAGTTGAGATGGAGATTGTTTTCCCTATAGAATCTTGTATACAGAGATGGAATAATAATTTAAATATTATTCTATTAAATTGTCAATAGGGTCGTGTGCTTGTAGTTATCTAATGCTGCATCTGATGTTCCATTATTTGTGCATAACGGAAGGGAGAAAAAAATAACAGAGACGGTAATAATGACATTTATACAGTTATATGTTTTAAATAATATATTCTAGTTATTTGATTTTTCTCGTGTATTAGCGAGCGATATTGGCTCTGACGTATGAAAAAACTTATATCTAATTTTATTTACCGGTTTTGTAACCGATCACCATTTGATCGAGCATATTATGCAACGGCCTACATACAAGTTTAAATCTCTTCACCAGCATACATAACGGAAATTTCCGTCGTCATTCGTCAATGTACGTAACCATACATGACGGAAATTCCTGTCAAATTTACTATATTTCCACCAGTACCCCTGGATTCTGGCATACCCTTCGGCCTGGAAGGTAAAGGGTTAAGTACCACAATTGCAACGTAACTGGTTTACTCAAATTATTCGAAAACGCTGTATTATATTAAATACTGGGCCTATTATGTAAGAAGTTAAAATTTCAAGATTGTCACTGATTTTTAGTTTGACATTTAACTGATCGTGAAACATAAAATATAATTTCATTGCAATCAAGGTAGTTCAAATGGGGCATTAAATTCAATTCGATACAAGGGCCCTACTATTTCAGAACATACAAATTAACAATAGTCTAATAATTATAAAAATGGATGGTTTTTAAGACGACCTTAAAGCCCAAATATACCGATTCAAACGTAATCAGTATACCCAAATTAGTTAAAAATGAAGTATTACATTGGATTCCAGGCATATTGTGTCAAAAGGTATTTTTTCAAGATGGCCACTCGTTTTGGTTTTGACCTTTAGGTGACCTCCAGATAAACTTTGTATGTAAAATTACACTTTGATTGTGATCAAGATCTGCAAAGTATGTATTAGATTGAATTTTGGACCTAGTCTTTCAGAATGTACAAATTGACAAACGTCTCTTATGAAAAACGATAGGGACATGGCGGCCATCTTGGTTTTAAACACTAGATGACCTTGAAACATAAAAATAGTTATTTCAACGTAATCAGTGTACCCAAATTAATCAAAAATGAGGTATTAAATTGTATTCTAGGCGAATTGTGTCAAAGTTAATTTTTCAAGATGGCCGCTGATTTCGGTTTTGACCTTTAGATGACCTCTAGATGAACTTTAAACGTAAAATTACACTTCAATTGTAATCAAGGTCTTTAAAGTATTCTAAAATTACGTAATCAATTAAATTTTGGACATAATCTTTCAGAATGTACAAATTGTCTCTTATGAAAAACGATGTTTTTTCATGTCGAACATTGGCGGCCATCTTGGTTTTAGCCTCAAGATGACCTTGAAACGTAAAAATAAGGTATTACATTAGATTTTATGGCTTTTATGTCAAAAATTACAAAATCGATATGAAAATGTATATTTTGGCGGCCATCTTAGATTTGGGGGCCATTTGAATGGTTTTTGACGGTTTTTAGTTTTGTTACCGGGCACTATTCGTTTGGCATATTAAAATGGTCCTATAGACAAGTTTTCACATTTTAAGTACAAAAACTACTGTGGGTCAGCATATTTCAACATTTTGTCCTGGCTAGCATGTACAACCACGGATTCATAAGACGTTAATTAATGTAACTAAGTGAATGTCAAGATATCCATAATAAGTATCCATAATAAGAGTGTGCACGCTGCAACACAAGAGATGACCGGCACACACATTAGTTCATAATTACTATTACTTATATCACTGTTTGATATGAATAAGATCGCACATAGCGATAGAGTGAACATGTATAGTATACGCATTGGATACACATACGCGGCCAAATAGGATAAATACATATATACTTATGCGATATTAAATACTATCATTATTATTATTATTGTTATGATTATTACCTCAGCCAACAGGCAGATCGTTATATATAGCATGCACCCTGGATACGCTGAACGGGGCCAGCGCGCACAGTTACATATCGGGGATCGCACAATTGTGACAGATATTTTATGTTACTATTCTTCAATATTTAAAGGCCGCCCTGGGACAACAAACCAGCGGCCTAATGCAAGACTCCGCTGGACCAGGTACTATATTTGTGATCACCTATACACCAAGCCTATAATCTCAGACGGCTTGTCACGATCACAGGCGGTCTATGACATAATCTGACACGCTAGTCGCCAAGAAGGGCGATCAGCGATAATCAGTATGAAATTAGTAAAGTCTAAATTATACATTGCCCGGGTAAACCCAGGTAAACACCGCTGTCGACCATGCCATCTATCGGGGGCCTGATTTTTGTCACACCAACCATCAGCAGCTCGCCGCGGCTAATGTTTGCTTATGCGGCCTGAGAGGCGGCCTGTGCTTACGACACCTCTTAATTGCGGGTCCTACCGCAGAAGCGAGCCCTGGGTTCACCCCAATCCCCCGCTTCCTACCGGGGACTTCGCTATTAAGCTCTATTGTATGTTATGCAAATATATGTTTGAGATTGGCAATAAAAGAGTCCGGGTAGATGAAAGTGACACTTAAGTTTAGCAAGAGACTTGTTGGAGTTGATTCTTTCCTGCCATTACTGCGATATCGGGAACTTGGCTGACAACTGAAGAAAGTCAGATGCGTTGTTCAACCAGAACACCGATCTTACACATACTCTGTGACTAAGTGGTTTTTAATATGACTGAAGTGATTAAATTATAATGCTAGACATCAGTATTCTTCTTCTTCTTCTTCTTCTTCTTCTTCTTCTTCTTCTTCTTCTTCTTCTTCTTCTTCTTCTTCTTCTTCTTCTTCTTCTTCTTCTTCTTCTTCTTCTTCTTCTTCTTCTTCTTATGTTCTGTTATGTTGTGTTGTTATTAGCCCTGTCAAATCAAACGAATATGAGTAATGTTCACGCACTTGAAGTTGTGTCTCGCTACCGCGAGAAGAGTTAGGGCACAATATATAAACACATGATAATGAATTAGTGAATATTGCTTTACGTCGCTTTCTGTACAATCATGGCAATATAGCCACAGAAGGAAGCCCGAAGCCGGGACTATGCTTTACTCTTATTTCGAATGACTTCGTTGGTTCTTTATAGGGCACAGTACCGGTAAACTTCGGGCATTTGAACAGTTTGGATCACTGTATATGCACAACCACGATTACAAATATCTGGCCCGATCTGGATTCGAACCTGTGCCCTATGAAATAAGTGTAACATACCATTTTTGCACGTCTATAGTCGCTTTTTAGCTGATACTAGTCACACTATTAATGAATGAAATGAGTAATTCCCCAATGCTTGGTCTCAAACTAAGCAGATGTGAGAAATATTCACTTGAAGTTGAGTGTCGCGATGTGAAAATTTAAATCATAGAACTTGAAAAGAGTTTAGTCAGGCCAAACCTGGGCACTTTTTTTGGATCGCAATTTTTTCTCCACTATTACAAAGAGGTTAGCTCCACCGAAATTGTGAACGATTTTACAAGTATGTCAAGCGCTCGTTAGCTGCCAGTACATTGTAAAAAAGGAGACATGCGAGGAAATCAACGAGCTTTCTTCCATTCACACAAGTTGAGATAAGAGAAATAGATTTTTAAAACATATTTCTCATACCTAACATCATACCATTATTTTTAACTGAAAAATTGTTTCCAGACAGTTTTTTTTACTATTATAGTAGGCCTATGTGGTATTTAATTAAGCTCATAATTGACCTTGAACATGACCTCTGGCCTCAAAAAACCCATATATCATTGAAATGACCCCCAAAGCTGATTTATCATGTCGCAAAACATACAAAAAGTGGTATTACATAATACTATTATTCTACTTCAAAAACGGGCTGAGACATTACATTTATTCGTTTTTTCATGGTCGTTTTGGTGACAATTTTGAATTTGACCTCTACAAGTCATCAGAGGTCACGCCTATTTTGTTTGCGATGGATTATAAAACACACTGCCCATACCTAACATCATTCAAAATTTCAAAAACTTGTCACCAAGTGCACGATTGTTATGAACTCCCTCCCCGCTATTTCTAGACCTGAGACTCTTTATTTTGAGACGTCAGACTCTTTATTTTGAGAACTGAGACTCCTTATTTTGAGACCAAAGACTCTTTATTTTGAGACTTAAGACTCTTTATTTTTAGATCTGAGACGCTTTATTTTGAGACGTCAGACTTCATTTTGGGACCTAAGACTATTTTTTTGAACCTGGGACTCTTTATATATTTTGAGACCTGGGACTCTTTATTTGAGACCTCAGACTCTTCATTTTGAGACCTGGGACTCTTTATTTTGAGCCCTGAGACTTTTTATCTTGAGACGTCAGACTCTTTATTTTGAGAACTAAGACTCTTTATTTTAAGACTTAAGACTCTTTATTTGAGACGTAAGACTCTGTATTTTGAGACCCGAAACTCTTTATTTTGAGATCTGAGACTCTTTATTTCGAGACCTAAGACTCTTTATTTCGAAACCCGAGACTCCTTATTCTGAGACGTGAGACTCTTTATTTTCAGACGTGAAACTCTTTTTTTTTTAGACGTGTGACTCTTTATTTTTAGACGTGTGACTCTTTATTTTGAGACATGAGACTTTTTTTTCAGACGCGAGACTCTTTATTTTCAGACGTGAGACTCTTTATTTTATTTTGAGACCCGAGACTCTTTTTTTTTAGACATGAGAATCTTTATTTTATTTTGAGACGCGATAATCTTTATTTTTAGACCTGAGACTCTTTATATTTAGACATAAGACTCTTTATTTTGAGACGCGAGACTCTTTATGGTGCAGGTACTGGATACTAGTCACAATAGGACATAATCACACAAAACTGATATGATTGTGAGGCATAATAAATCCAAAAAAGGCGCCGTGAGATGTGAGGAACTCGCATTATCGCGGTCATTTAAAATCGTTTTTAAATCTGGCAACAAGCAGTTTGTAAAGTGACATATTAAATCTAGTATAAACATATTTATTAGGAAATTTAAACAAATACAAAATAGTAATCCTAGGTTTCCTTTGCTGAGTGGTGACACGATGACCGGTTTTGCGCAGGCTGCTACAATTGATTTACTACTACGGGTAGTAGTAAATCAAATGTGCACGCAGACACGAAGCTGGTTTCAAATTATTCTGTGAAACGCAGTTACTCGGTGAAAACAAGATTATATAAGACCCCTCCCCCATACTTCGCTGTATTAGCCAGTTCGGTGAAAACAAAGGAGGTCGAGGTCATTGAGTTTCATAGAATAGGACTTTTTTATGATTTGTTTTGGGTGGGACAAAAATCCAAGCTGATAAATTTGAGTCGCATTTTGAACCCTTTAGAACCGAATATTTTCCACTATCTTTTTTTTACAACAGGCAGTGAAAATTTTAATTCATTGCAATCTGCATGTTATCACGTAAATACCAGCTAATGGAGAAAGTTATTTTTCTATAAATACTGATATGTGGGAGGTATTTATTAGGTGCAGAGAAACAGTCGGATAACGATTATTTCAACCTATTGAAAACATTTTTTTTTTGTATTTTCAACTTAGATGGTGTATAATAATGTACATTTGTTTGGTAATCATAAAATAAACAGAAAGATTGATGGGAATTAGCAGGATAACAAAAGTGAGAATTGAAAAATGAGGAAGTAATAAGTAGCCTACGGGACAGACATTGGCCTTCCCGGCATTACCGGGCTACCTACCTTCGCCGTAGGCCCGGTAACACTGACCGCCATTTTATATCCAGCTTTGGATATAACTTAGAAAAACTTATATAAAACTCGGATACCATGAAATTGAAACGAATATTCAAGGGCTTATGAAAACCTCGCCATTTTCTGCAGGCGTAAATTTGTGATCTTTTTGAACTATTACATTTAAAAATGGAGGTCTCTGTGTCAGAGCCTTGCGATGTCATCAGGGCAACATTGGCCCACAGCTTGGGGAATGTCTCTGTCGGTGGCGGGCTCAGCATTGAGCCGATGTATAATGTAGCTTCGGATTAAAAAGCTGTCGCTCGTCAATTTTGATTATAATGAATCATTCTAACGGCGCCGCCCCTTCATGCATCGCTGCAAATGTGAAACGGTCTGCAACCAAAAACCTGTTACCGAGAATACAAAACCATGATAAAATAATTTCTTTTCATTGGTGAGTTTTTATTGAAAGCTTAAAATGACGTCAGCAACACCGACACAAAGCAATTTAGAAATGAAACTACTGAGATATGTCGGATCTCGGTTATATTTATAGTAGGCCAGAAAAAGACATTGAAAAACCGACTCCATTTTTTTCAAGTCAAGAGTGCATAAAATAAAGCACATTGGACACGCAGCTTTGAATGAGGCCACATTTGTCCACTATATCATCATACAAGATACATAAATAACAACTCACACGTCAGTTTTGTATTACATCAAATATAAATATAAATTGACAAATATAATTATCTTTTAAATTCACTAGACAATATATATTTTAGTCGCCAAAATACATAACTTACAGGAATGAAAATTTAGCATTATCAATACTGTAGGCCTGTCTAATGGCACATAATTATGTAACACCTCGATTTGTATTCAAATGTTGGCAGTATAAATACACAATATTAAAATTAACATTACGAGTTGTATTATATTTTGTCTTTTGACATTGACCCAATGCTGGATTAATATTGGCCCAGCGTCGTACTTGTTGGACCACTTGTAAAACAACATTGGATCAACATGGTGAAGGTCTCGTGTTTGCTGATGGCGATGAGCGGTGGATAAAGAAGCTTGATAGTGGGGTTAGTGAGACCGAAATGTGTTCCCCTTCTAAATACACGTACCAAATTTGGTAGGGAGTAAGATATTGACCTCTTTATCACTTATCAAATAGTCCCCCAAAAAATTTCGGACCGGAAAACACAATTGTGGCCAATTCCAAAATGGCCGCCAGCGAAATTTCAGTTAATAATCACATTTTTGTAAATAAAAGCTGTTCTACAAGGCATTACAATGTGGAATTATTTGGTAAAAATATTATGTAGGTGGAATAATATAATTAAAAACGGATATGACAGTATCAAATTGGATGTCAGAGCGATTACAGTGGAAAAATAATGTGAAGATAGTGTAATGACATGGAGCTATGCTGTGATTGTTCATATTGTTATTTGAAAATAATGAGACAATAGTATGGTCTTTCACGCCTTTATCTCTTTATTTAATACATGACATAAAAATATTTCATTTTATTTTCTGATGGCGCGCTTGTGGTTACAATGAGTCGTGTATATTTTCTATGGCAGAGACAGAGTGCGGAGCAGACAAATCTCCATACACAGCCGCTGCAGTTTCCGGTAATCATTTTACCACATATACGAAACTAACTGTCGCAAGACATCCAAAACTTCCGGAAGCTCAGTCCAAAATGACAATTACGTGTATCCTCTTCTTTTGTGCACCCCACTGATCAGGTGGTGGATAATCAGGCTCTTTGTTAAATTCCCAGATGATAGGTTGCACGATCAGAGCCAAGTGTCTCAGCAATATTGTGCATTGAAAATATGATGCAAGTTGTTGTTGTTCCAAATTCACCAAATGGTTGATAAAGTCCTATTTTTGTGTGTAATAACGCCACATCGATCACTATCACAGAACCAAACAATATAATTCCAATCGATACTTTTTTGTGACAAACTGAGCTGATATATTTGACATGTAGAAATATATATGTGTCCCAGCTTCCTCTTGATGACAAGGGCTGATATAATTTACTTAGTTCACTAATGGTCTTTAAAAACACCACACTGTATCTGGTGGTGACGGGCGGGGGCCCTAGGGTATAGTGAGGCGGATATGTTCATTTTTCAGGGGAATTGTGCATTTTGTCATTGTGACCAGTGAAGAGCAGAGTAAACAAGTGAGAAATATGTGTTACTGTGCAATGAACCGTTATACACCGTGTTTGTAAATGTGATCTGGATTTGCAAGATGATCTTCGCTTGGCAAAGCTCAGTGCTGGAGACCTGGTTGCATAGGATGCACAGTATCATGCTCGCTGCTTGGCATCACTATACAACAGAGCATCTTCGCTAAATTCTAAAGCTGATCATGCTGGTAAGGACAGTGTTTCCCATGGCATTGATCTAGCAGAACTCGTAACATGCATGGGAGAGGCTATACAAGCTGAAATGGTCTTTACAGTCTTCACATTTGTTGATCTTTGTCGCTTATATTCAACTAGAATCGAAGAACTTGGTGTTTTAAAAAGAGCCCAGGAAGGGCGCGATATACCTTTTACTTTTCAAGAAGATATTGGTCAAGCTCTCAGAAAAGCATGTGAGCTTGTGGCAATGGTCCACGGGGGTGCTAGCATCAAAGCTCAGTCCAATAGCAGTGGCATGACCCAAACAACACTCAGCACAGCACAACTATTACAATAGAACACCTCCAATCGAGGACGTGTTGGAAGCACAGGATGTCACCACACCAAGGTTAGAGAAACACCACTGCCAATTTATGTTGGACTGACAGTGTATGGAAAGAAACGCAAAAGACAATTGGTGGGAGCATTATTTCAGCTTGGGTCGCCCATTTCAGAGTGATTGACATAACAAATGCTCTGGGAAACAGCGTGTGTGAGCAGTGTAGCCAGTAAAGGTGTGTGTGTCCTCCCAATCTAAGAAAGGGTTTTTTACCACAGCAGCTGTCGATAACATTGACCACAGTTCTCCACCACTGCTGTGGATTCTTTCCATGGCACAAGTATATCCCTCTTCGAGCATCCCAGTAAGGACAACACCGGGACAGACCGACTTCAGTTCTGCCCTCTTGACCAGTCAACAACAAAGTAGATGTCAGGGCTGCCAGAATCATACACCAGGGTATCTTAATTAAGGGTGACAGTCAACTCGTACCCATGTGAACTCGCCCTATGTCAACTTGCACCCATGTCAACTCGTACCCAAGTCAGCTCGTACCACCAATAGATGTCAACTCGTACCACAAGTGATTTCAACTCGTACCACAAGTGATGTCAACTCGTACCCAACAAGGCAGGTATCAGATGATGGTACGAGTTGACATCTCTTATCACGCAACAGATGTCAACTAGTAGGCCTACCCATGTCAACTCGTACCACTCATAGATGTTAACTCATACCATCATTAGATGTCAACTCGTACCAAAGTTATTTCCGGAGGATAATGAATGTAGGTTATATATTATAAGAGCCTGTTTGGATTGTGTTATTTATGTATTAGGGCATGTTCAGCTTGCAAGTAAATTTAATCTAATGATATCCTCATACACATGATAACATATACCTACAAGAAATTGATGTCATTTTATAACTTTAACTGGACAGAAACATTAAATGAATGGGTTTTTAGAATGTATATACCTGTACATATATTCTATTATTTTATGACAAATAAGACTTTTCCTCATGTCAATAAAATATCTGTCTGTATGCCTGTTAGCTTTGTGCACATATAGTCTAAACTATTAATCTAAGAAGCGGGGAAGTAACATTTTTGTTTCTTTGAAACTTGAAGGCCAAAGAGGGTTTCGAACCTGCGATCTCCAACTTTCCAATACACCAGGGACTGCCCTGTACACGGACAGGCTTTTACATATGTTACCTATTTATTCAGTTATTGGGTATCACAAACAAAATAAATGTAACCATAAACACTTGAGAATTATTTGTGTTTAATGCACTGATATGTTTATGAATTGATACGAACTTTTAATATTTTATTAAGCAATCATTTTGTTACACTATTTTATAAACCAATTATTGTCAACACGTTTTGACGTTATGACAATGTGACACTTGTTCAAAGTAACGTAAGTACAAAGTCAACACGTTTTGACGAGATGACAAAGTAACTAATTTTACTAAGATTATGGATTCAAAATTATATTTCAACTATATGTGGAGCTAGATTCCCGGAGCTAACTATTTGGTTCTAATGTGTCACTTCAAAAGGTATAGCAGCTAAGGTGAATGAACTTTTTATCCTTGTCAATTTATGTCCGTTTTAATTTTTCACTGGCTTGTCTGTAGGAACAGTGAGAAACTGAAATTAAAATGCTTCTATGATCATGTTAATAGGCCGTTTGACTGCAGCTTAGCTTAGCTTAGCAGCTCAGCACCCCCAGAAAAAATAGAATAATACCCAACAAAACTCGATAATAATAAAACAAAACCTGATAATAGGGATAACGAAAAAGAAACCCAGCTTCCTGACGCCACAATCGTTCAAGACAGAGCTAGGAAAAAAAATGTGTAATAGGAGACTCTAATATGCGTGGATTGGCCTCACAATTAAAATCAAAACTGACAAACCCGGAGTCTGTATGTGTATAAAAAACTTCGGGTATGAGAATAGCGCACCTAACTACCCGACTACCAGGATATGTAAATGAGGATACCGAGGCTGTGATCATCCATCTCGGGACAAATGATATTATTATTATTATTTAGTTTATTTATATAGCGCATTTTTGATTTTGTAACCAGTCAAAGCGCTTGTGTTTTCAGTCTCTGGAAATAATAGTGTCTTTTGAATAGGTATGTCTTCAGTCTTTTCTTAAAGGTCATAACGGATGGAGCTTGGCGTAAATCCATCGGTAGGCTATTCCATAGCCGAGGCCCCTTGATTGCAAAATCAAAGTCTGACACCTCTTTGCGTCCAACACTAACAGTGTATAAAGGTCCAGCATAGCTGGAGCGTAAGGGTCTTTTAGGTTCATAGAGATTGAGCTCATCCGAGATGTAAATGGGAGCAGTTTTTTTTAAATGCCTTGTACATGTACAAACAGAGCCTGAAGTCAATCCTTGAACTAACCGGTAACCAGTGCAAGTCACGTAGCACAGGGGTAATGTGATCTTGAGGTTTAGTCCGAGTGACCAAACGAGCAGCGCGATTTTGGACACGTTGCAGCCGAATCAAGTCCATTTTTCTCAAACCTCCTAGCAGGGCATTTGAGTAGTCAAGTCTGCTGAGGACTGCAGATCTAACTGCATTGGAACATGCATCTCTGGCTAAATATTTTCGAATTTGTCCAATTTGGCGCAGATGATAATGTGATGATCTGCACAATTCCGACACATGGCGCTCCATAGTCATGTACTTGTCAAAATAGGCACCAAGGCTCCTCACAGAATCACTAGGTTCAAATATAATATTCTGAAAATTTAATGAAGATGTCGAATATCTATTCTCATGATATTTGGACTGGAAGATGATAAAATCAGTCTTGTGATCGTTCAATTTTAGTTCGTGAATGAGCATCCATGCTCTAATTTCTTGGATGCATTTTTTCAATTTTTCCAGTGCATGTTCGCGGTCTCCAGGGATAGATGGATCAAACGTGATATAAAACTGGGTGTCATCTGCATATATGTGATATTTGACGCCATGTCTCTTACAAATAGCAGCAATGGGAATGGTATAAGTTATGAACAACACAGGACCCAAAACAGAGCCCTGTGGTACTCCCCTTGACAACGTAGCTGGCTTTGATACTGTCATACCAATCCAAATCCTTTGATTTCTCTTATTCAGGTAGTTCCTGAACCAGCTCAGTGCCACACCTTTCACGCCAATATGCTGTACCAGGGTATTTATCACTCCATCAGGATTGATGGTATCAAATGCAGCACTGAGATCTAGAAGAACCAGTGCCACACCCCGGCCTTTATCCAGCTGATCTGAGATGTCATGCTGTACTTTCATAAGTGCCGTCTCTGTGGAGTGTTTTGGTCGGTAGGCTGATTGAAGTGGTTCACCAAGGCCATGATCAGACATGTGCTTACTGAGTCGTCTTAGCACAACTTTCTCAATAAGTTTGCCAGTGAAAGCAAGATTCGATACTGGACGGTAATTTTTCAAAGAGTCTTGGTCAAGTGAAGGGTTTTTTTATGAGGGGGGTCACATCTGCTGTCTTGAGCATCGCAGGAAAGACACCAGATTTCAGAGACCAGCTTATTATTTGACATAGTATAGGTAGATGTGCTGTGATAGTCTTTTTCAGCAATGATGTTGGAAGTGGGTCAAGAGAGCATGATTTTGATGGTCCCTTTATTATTATATTTTTGAGTTCTGCTTCATCTATTGGATGAAAAGTGTCTATTGTTGGAGGCGAAAAAGACAATGTGTTTACATCATGGTTATTATTATTACTAATAGATTCCGACTTTACAGTGTCATGGATAGTCGTCATGATTTTGTCAATTTTGTCGATGAAAAATTTTGAGAAGACAATACAGATGGCTTGATCTGATGCGAGCTTTGGTAATTTACTTTCTTCTTTTCTTTGAAGAGAATGCAGAATTTTGAAAGTTGTTTTAGTGTCAGCATCTGACAGACTCTCTGTGTAGTATTTTGCCTTAGCTGTCTTGATTTCATTGGCCACCAGTCTTGATTGGTTTTTGGACATGTCTTTATCAACCTCAAGGCCCCTTTTCTGCCATTGACGTTCAAGTGCTCGTCTTCTCTGGCGTATTTTTAGGATGTCGTCGTTGATCCATGGTTGACTAACTCTGGTACGTTTGTACCTCTCTACCATGGGGGCATGCTTGTCCAGCACAGATGTTGTGTTCATGTTGTATTGCCGCAGCAGTTCTTCCCCATCGACATGTGCATCACTTTTTAAAACAACATCAAATGCTGCTGCCAAATCAGTTTGAAAGCTGTCAGTATCTAGCCCACAGTAGTTACGGTAGGATGTTTTCTGCGTGAGGGGGCGTGGCTGAGATCCATTAATCTTGAATGTTATAGTATGATGGTCTGATATGATGTTATTCTGTACTAGCACTTCACCAGCTATTATTTGGTCAACTGGTCGTATTAAGACCCAGTCCAAGATGTTCCCATGACGGTGAGTAGGTTGTTTGACAATTTGTTCAAACCCAGTATTATGCAGTACAAGCTTGACACGGCCATATTGCTCAGCAGTGGTGTTGTTTTGGTGGATGTTAAAGTCTCCGGCTACAATCACTTTCCCTGGAGCAGTTGCTAGTTCAGTCATGAGCGTCTCCAATTCATCGAGAAATGTACTGATATTTCCACGTTTATCACCATGGCCTGTTTGAGAACGGTATATGAGAAAAATTTGGAATGCAGGCTTAATGCATTTCACTTCCAAACATTCAAATTCTATAAATGCGCGCTGTGTAGGCAGTGTTTCAAAATTTAAGCCAGATCTGTGCATCAGTGCTAAACCACCACCCCGCTTGTGTTTCCTGTTTTTGAATTTCAAATCAAAGCCTGGTGGCGTGAGTTCGTTTATAATTGCCTGGTGATCAAGCGAGCAAGGCAATACAGGATATTAACGAACTTACCAAACAAATGACTGCTCTGCACAATACACACTTCTATTTCTCGGAAATTCCCCCTAGAAGCCAAAATAAATATAATACCTTAATTCACCGTGTGAACAGCCACATACGAGAAACATGCTCAAAAATGAAAAACGTTGATTATATGCCCACACCCGTAACAAAACAACATCTGAGCCGTGGTGGAATACACTTAAATGATAAGGGACAACAAAAACTAACTGCGGCTATGGCTGAAGTGTTTAACAAGCAAACAATAACCGGTTAGTTTTTTCATATACCAACCATCATAACAAGGACATAGCAAACGTGAACACTGAGGTTACAAATCATCAGGTCGATAAAATACGCGTACTGTCATGGAACATAAATGGCTTAGGTAACAAAATGGCAGATCCTGATCTTTTAACATTTATTCGTGAATACGATATAATATTTTGACCAGAGACAATGAAAGGAAATGATTACACATTGGTATTACCCGGGTATCAGTTCCATCATGTGAGTAGAACATTTAAACACAAAAATGCTTCAAAAGCCTCTGGTGGTATTGGAATACTAGTAGCTAACAAATTTGATAAACATACTAGAATAGACTCGGCCTATGATCATCTGGTATGGTTAACTATAACTACAGAATACTATGAGAAAAACATTAAAATCGGCTGTGCCTATATACCACCAGAAAACTCTACATATGTTGGTCTAAGAAATGATTAGTTTACTATGTTAGAGGAGGAAGTGGCTAGATATGCAGAAAGCCACCATATAATATTATGTGGTGATTTTAATAGTAGAACTGACCGCGTTCCAGATTACGATAATAATATCAATGTGTTAAATGAACGCTGTAATGAAGACTGAGTCATTAACAAATATGGACGATCTCTGTTAAATTTTTGTATAAACACCGAACTTAAAATAGCCAATGGCCGAATGTTTGATGACAAAGGTATCGGCTGCTATACATACTACTCGCCCATGGGAGCAAGTACTATTAATTATGTGATACTAAAAGAAGATTATATGATCAGTAAATTTAAAGTTCTAGCGAAATTAGTAGAATCGGATCATTGTCCTATACAATTCTATATTCTCAATTCAAAATTGAAAGAGTTAAGCTCTGCAGATATGAACATACATGTTAATGACTCACCACCATGTTCAAATGTTTTTGGCAAGATGAAAAAAAGGACAACTGATAATATATTTATAATATGTGCCATTATAGATAAGCAAAGGTGTCTTTCAAAGCCCCTGTATACATGTTTTGTTGATTTTACAAAAGCATTTGACTATATTGACAGATCAGCACTGTACTATAAATTACTGAGCAGAGGAATACACGGCAATCTTTTAAATGTAATAAGGAGTATGTTCTCTAAAGCTGAGTGCCGTGTAAAATGGGATTCGTGCATCAGCGAGATATTAAAAAGCGAATTTGGTGTCTTGCAAGGTGGTATGCTCAGCCCCAAATTATTTGCAGAATTTCTTCAGGATATATCCAAATCATTTGATCAAGGTCAAGGTATCCCCGTAGATACTTTATTAATTGTATACTGGTTATTTGCAGACGACCTTGTCCTTTTTTCAGATTCTGCTAATGGATTGCAAAAACAATTAACTGCCCTTTATAAGTATGCTTCCTTGTGGCATTAGTGGGACTGCTAATGACCAAATATCACCGGAATTGTTCAAATTGTCACAAAAGCAACAATTTTGGCACACATGTAATTTTCGATGTTTAAAATGATTTAAGAAATGTGGACACGTGATTCGCTCATGCTGACGGGTGCCATTTTGGATTTCAAAATGGCGGTCATCAAAATCTTAACAGGGCTGGAAAATTGTTTAAAATTCGTAAGTTATTTATTACTTAAACATCTCTTCTAGAATCACAGTTTTGATATACACATACATTGTGTTTATAAGTTGATATATCGCAAAAAATTTGCTTTAACCCGAAATTTATAGCTAAATCATGTTAAATATTAGATATAATTGCCATTGTATTTCAGTCAGGACAAGTTATGGGTTACAAATGACTGTCTAATTCTTATTATTTGAGCGTGTTATACTACTGGTACTTGTAGCCTTACTTGCTATACGCATACCAATTGAAAATGATACTTTTAATTTCATACGAGCAAGCCAAGTGTGTACAGATTAACAATGCATACCAACTTATGTCACTTTCATGATTTCATGGCTGTGCATAGTTTTAGACTGTGGTCTATACTATGGCTAAACAATACAAATGTGTCGATTATCCCAGTACAAGCAATGCAGACACAGTACCAATAAATAGATTGTAAGAAATGTATACTATGCCAGAGCGACATAAATGAGGTAACACGGTGTCTTGCAAAATCATTGAGGAAGAACAAAGAAATAGGCTATATGACATTGACTGGAAATCTCATGGCTTTCAATGAATTAGGATCAATGGCAATGGACATAAATATATAGCGTTTAAGTAGTGGTCAAGGCATAGCGGAACCTTTAATTTATCATTCAACTGTTTGGCATGCTTCGTGCTTTGGTAAAGTGAACAAGGCAGAAAGTTGAACATGCTCGAAAAAACAAGCTGGTAGATGACAGTAATGTTCACAAGAGTCCGATCAAAACTAGACGAACGTGTGATACGACACATCAACACAGCTTGTGTTTTTTCTGTGATGAGCCTGCAGGTAGGGGGCGCTCACTTCATGTTGCATACACTTTCCTCCTAAATAAAAAAACTAAAAGAATGTTCCACTGATTTGAAAGACAAGTAAGTCAGATTATTGGCCAAGTTATCACCAGGGGACATGGTGGCTCTGCATGCGTTATATCACACGAATTGCCCGTCCACTTTTTATAATCTTCATGGCATTCTTATGCGATCCAAAATATGGCTGATAATTATGAGATGACTAACAGAGCTGAAGGAATTGCACTAGCATAGTTAGTGGCATGCATTGAAAGTGAGAGAAATGACAATTTAGCTCCCGTGTTTAAGTTATGTGAGTTGCTGAAACTATACATGTCTCGTTTAACACAGCTGGGAATTAAAATCGAAGGAGGATTGCGGTCATGTACAGCAGGACATGTCCTTATAATTCAGTCAGTGAAGCTAGGAGGTACATGTTCTCTCAGGGTACCAGGGCATTGGAAAATATACCTACAACTGAAGATGCTTTGAACCAGCACATTCGGAGAGCAACATACCAAGCTGGTTATATCTGGGGTGTAGTCTTTAATTGCATCACTAGTTTACCCTAGTCCAGCACATTGAATGGGGTTGGCAGAGGGATGTATCTCGATGGCTACATGTTTAGTCTACGCTACCGGATGCTTCCAAGGCGTGTAAAGAGTCAGTATCGTGTAAATGCAATCCAGAGAAAGGATGTCATAACTTTGCAAGTGCAACAGAGCAAATTTGCCATGCACCGATCTATGCAAATGCCGCGGTGGCTGTTTGTAAAATGGCTCAATTCGCCTAGATCATGGCTGAAATATTATAAATTATAATAAAGACTAGATTATTAAACATATTTCAATTACATTGTATTGAAATTGTTGTGTTTTGATCGATTACTGATGTATGCTGTATGCATGACTACTAGATGTAGCTTAAACATTGGCTAACATTAAAAAAATATTATTTTGGGGATGATTTCTCAAAAAATAATGCATTATATGAAGAGTACATCATTTTGAGATTAGCTGTGTGCTATTCGGACCATGGTGGCGTAAGTAAACAATAAATGATATCATGTCATATGACTAAAATGAAAAATAATGGCAGCCATTTTAAAATTTCAAATTAAGCACCGTCAGCATGGCTCGATCTCGTGTCCACATTTCTTAAATTGATACGCATGCGCTAAGCATCATTTGTGCCAAATCTGTTGCTTTTGTGACAATTTGAACAATTATGTCATAAACCGCCCCACTACATATAATAGTCAGCATTCCTAAAACAAAAGTTCTCATATTTAACAAACGCTATAGAAAAAGCTGAAAAATATAAATACCTTGGTGTTGTATATAGTACTAAATATCCTAAGAATGTATTGAAATAAACATTCCTTTATCTCGCTTCCCAAGCTGGTAAAGCAGTTTTTTTCTCTACACAAGCAATCTCGTCCCGTAGTCGGTAAATTGTCACCTGTTATTGCGTTCAAGGTTTTCGATTGTCAAATACTGCCCATATTAGAGTATGCAAGTGATATATGGTATACCGGTGATAGTGTTAATGATTTGGAAAAAAATACATCTAAAATTTATTAAATCAACTCTGGGTGTTAGAAAGCAAACACCCACTCCTGCAATATATGGTGACACAGGACGGTTTCCATTGATTATCAGGCAGCATATTAAAGCTGTAAAATATTGGTGTAGAATTCTGGGCCTATCACATAACCACCTTTTCAGAAATGCCTACAATATGCTACTAGAGCTAGATGGCACTGGATTCACAAACTGGTGCTCGCGTATTCGGTCTGTCCTTGAACTAACCGGGCTAGATCAAGCTTGGGAAACGCAACACATTGGCAATACAAATAAATTCATGCTTTCCTTTAAAGATGCAATTGTTAGAATATTTACACAGCGGTGGGGACAAG
The DNA here is from genome assembly GCA_964017125.1 of Flabesymbios commensalis. Taxonomy (NCBI): domain Eukaryota; kingdom Metazoa; phylum Annelida; class Polychaeta; order Terebellida; family Flabelligeridae; genus Flabesymbios; species Flabesymbios commensalis. The sequence continues at coordinate 73,898,972 of OZ024908.1, read as the reverse complement.
ATATCGAGAGTTCAAGTAAGGTGCGCACATATTCATTAGTAAAAAAAAATTGTGTGTGGAACCATATATCTTAAATATAAAGGGGAACCACCTCATAACAGCTATGGCGAGATATCAAATGAGCTCACACGAGTTAAATATAGAGAGAGGACGATACAATAATCCAATAACTCCAATAAACCAGCGAATATGCACAAGGTGTGAATCAAACGAAATTGACGATGAAATACATCTTCTTCTCCACTGTAATGCAATGAACAATGAACGCGAAATCTTGCTTAATTCTGTAGCCACAATTATCAATATGCAACCAGCAAATGATATGTTTCTACGAATTATGACATCTAAAGACATAACAGTCGTGAAGTCACTAGCAAAATTTATCTATGGTTGTTTTAAACAAATTAAAGGTTAAAAATACTGAGTATAGCAAATAAAAATTCATATTCAAGCTGAAATATTTTGTATGAGTGTCATGTCTTGCAAGACCGGCATAAATAACTATTATCATGATTATGTGTCATTATTATTGTTAAAACGTTACATTTTTATCTCGAACAATCACAAGTTACCTGTCGCTATATTGTCGATATTATCATGCCCTCATGATCTGACTTGGGTATTACCACATTCAGGACGGCTGTTTCTCTCGGATCTTATTATTTGGCTTTTCAGGGCCGGTTAGGGACGTTTCTGTCGCCTTTGTTATCAGACGAGGTGGGACCTTATGGAGGATTTCAGAGTTGCTAAGTCAACTGATTTTCTCTATGAGGTCGGGAATGTTTTTCTTCGATTGTAACTCTGGGTATGTGGTACTAACTAGGTCGTGATTGAAATGGTATGAATTAAACAATATAGTGAATTAAAATAAGCTGTAATGTTTTTTTGTTTTGTACGAGGGCCATGTCCAGTGTGAATGGCACACATAATCAATATCCGCCGTTATTACTGTTATTACCTTGTTAAGTTTGCATCAATAGTCAATATCAGGGAATCTCCGGGCTCTCAGCGGACTGTGATTGCATGGTCACATGGCCCGGAGCTACCTGTTTCGCGGATTGTCACAATTATTGTACTTACATGATATTATATCGTGGTTTTATTTCAAATATATAAAATATATATATTTTTCACCATTGTCTTATTGCATACTCCAGTTACTGCGGCATAATTATGCACCTGTATATATTTTAGGCTTCTACGCTTTCCAGAGTGTCTTTTTTGCTACTATATATAATTAGTATGTTATACATAGGAGCTATTTTATCTCTGGTTTTGGTGCGGGAGACAAGATGATAGACTCTATGTTATTTTGGAAATGCCTTTTAATTTTATTTTAAGTAGCAGTCATTTATGTTATCGTAATACCCAGTGTTTTTATGGCAATGGCAGTTAACATGATTTTAGTTATGTATGTCACTATGTATATTGTCATATGATTTTAACAAATTAACAATCTTGTATATGCATGTACATATATCTCTCTTATTTCTATGACAAATAAGTCTAGATGGACTTTTTTCTGTCAATAAAATATCTGTCTGTCTGTGGGGTGTCAACGGTCAATCCCGTCACTACAAATTGTGCATATGTTGTCACTAATTGCAATGATTGCTAATAAAACACACCATTGCTTAAGCCGCTATTTTCTCACATGTGACAGATCAATCTGGTACCCTTATCGTAGTAATTGTCACCAGCCCCCCGTCTGCCCACTTAACATTACGTGACGTCGTATGTAGGCATAAGCATAACGGCATTGTCACTAATTAGGGCGCTAATCACTTTGACCCTTCCAGTCCTGGAGTTTATGAAATGTCACCTAAAAACAAAACATAGGCCTATATATCTCAAAGTTGCTTTGGATTCATTAATTGTCGTATTTATGTCAAATTTATGTTGCATTGAAATGATGTTGCAAAAATATTATAATTCATGATAATGTAAGAAGCAATTATCTACGGTGATATGTTTATCCTGGTCTGACAGTTAGTATTGTGATAACAACCTATTAACCATCTAAGTTAATTTTGAAAAGCCCAAGACATCGCACCTTAGTAGCGGATTCATTTTATACTACCACAGCTTTAACACAACATGGTAAAATTTAAACAAAGAACATTTTTGGCCTGGAGGCATTAAATTGCCACCACTCAGGAACAATTGCCACCGGGTCAGTTGTCGTCTAGCTCTCGAGCAGTCAACATCGTAGCAAGCCTGTGGAGGCTCTTCTTTCAACGCTTAACTGGTTAAGCATTATATACCGTAATATTATTATTATAGTATATAATATAATATTAGCAAATCTGTGGAGGCTTCTGCTAATATCTGTGATGACAAACGCACAAATGAACAGTATACAGAAAAGTATTATTCAAAATTCTGCACGTTCAATATAAAACTTGCTTATCACACCTGTGCTGTGAGTGTCGTGTCACACTCATTGACTGTACTGAGCGTGCCTGGCAACCGCGCATAGCCCGACAATACACTGCACAGTGTACAGGCAATCTGTACAGTGATTAGGAAAACAAATTTCAGCGTAAATTATAGTTCTCTTTAATTTTCTTTCTTATTCGCCGCCGGCATGGCTACCGGCGGGAATCACAACAAAAAATCACCGGAATCCCGCCCTAACACGGGCGCAGTTGAAAAGCTAACTGACCTTAAAGGTGTAGTCAACTGTCAAAATTCGCGGGACAAGGGTCCCCCAGAAGGCAATAGTGCCCGTGGGTAAGCCAAGGCCCTATTCCATAATAATACTAACTATGCGTTTCATACCCAAAGCCTCATTAAGAGCAAGTTCTCAAATCACAGCAAGTTCATATATACTTAAGCGACATCTATGAGGTAATAATTCAAAGCCCTTGTCTTTTGCCCCTACTTGGTCGCCTACTTGCAAACAAACTGACTGTATTACTGCGGGGATTTGGAAACTGCTTGACCTCCAAGTTTGTATTGTCACCCAGTAAACACAAAACATTTGTATGACTTTATGCAATGTTGGACCAACGTCAAAGACGTTGGGCCGACATTGCATAAATGTAATACAAATGTCTTGCGTTTGCTGGGCAGGAGGACTTTCTCTCAAACATTGTACATTTATCTAATGTTGGTTTATTGTTGGGCCAGCGTCGCAGACGTTGGCCTAACATTAAAACAGCATTGGATCAATGTCTCGTTTGAGTAGTATCTTGTAATCAGTTCAGTGGCTATATTAATGCCGTCAATCTGTACTCAATAGGCTACTGTTGGCCTACACTTGACCGTCCCAGGCATGCGCGTTTTGAAGCTGAATGATTCTTTAAAGCTAAGCGATTCCTGGGTGATTTTGAAACACTGTCCGAGAATCAACAAGAAGATCTTCTTCTCCTTTTGCATGGTGCTGTAGGCCTACAGGGAGACGAAGGTAAAGGTAAGAAAATTAAAAAGAAGGGGGGCAGCGATAGTAAAACAAAGAAAAAGACAAAGGTTAGTACTAGCAAGGCAGCTGATGCCAAGCGTAAGAGTTATTCTGATGCCACAGTCAGAAAAAAACAATGATCCGTCTACCCCAGGTAAGACAAAGCCACAGACAAGAAAGGTTTTACAGCCAGTGATTTAAAAAAAACACCAACAGGAAAGATCCAGAAAGGTAACTATCAAGTTCTCCACAAACGGCAAGTGAGTAAGACTCAAACGACTCAAAAGACTCAAACGAATCTCCGAATAAGTACCAAAAAGCCGAAAAAATAATTATGGAAAAAAGTAGTATTTTGCAGGAACTAGACGACCTCCGAGAGCTGGATGTTGAAGTCAGACCACTTCCACCAAGCCCACTTCCTAACATAGAAGACATGGAACTGGTCGAAAATGATACTATGACTGAAGATGGCCAAGGTGAGTTTGAGGTATATAAAAGTAGGAACAGCAAAAATAAACGGTTACAGAAAGAACGGCGCCAGCTTGAGCTGGAAGCGGAGGCAGTCGAGCAAGACCTCTTAAGACAGTTACCTGGTAATCAACAAGAAGATGTGCTGCGTCTACTGACCGGTACTAGACTAGAATAGTTAGAAAAGGTGAGTGTTAATAGCCCAAAAGCTACACTAGAAAAGTCCACAATCATCCCAATAGTAGCCGAAGGGACGAAACCAAAGCTCTGTCTGACATCATGGACCAGTCAGGTATCCAGGTGGAAGACAAGAGAAACACACGACGTGGCCACCTTCTTGTCTTCCCCAAACGCCAAGAAGACAGGAATAAACTGGCCAAAATAAAACTCCCAGTGGGACAGGTAAGGGAACCTAAGCAGAGGGTTAACTATAAAGAGCAGGACAAGAAGACATTAGTAATGGTAGGAATTCCTCTTCACGTAGAAAACACAACTGTAGAACAGGACATAAAAAAACAACACAACATAAATTTAAAAGCAACCGGAATGATCAACAGCAAGACACAAAAGTCTACTGGTAAGTTCAAGCTAACTCTTGAAAGAGAGAGCGATATGAACAATATTGGAAATCGGCTTTTGGGTTACACAATAGAAAGCTATCGTAGAAAAACTCAGGTGAAACAATGTTATAGGTGCCAGCGTTTTGGTCACATAGCTTTTGACTGTAAAAATAAACATCAAAAATGTGGTAGATGTGGTGGAGAAACCCACCGGAAACGAGATTGTACAGCGAGCGTTCCAAAATATGCAAACTGTTTTGGCCCACACGCCTCTTCAGACAGATCCTGTCCAATATTCCAAGAAATCATCAAGATGCTTGACCAAAGACAGGATAGACAAGTAAGTAGAGCACATCAAAGTCTAAACAAAACTCACCAAATTAGGGGTAAAAGTACTCAGCAACATAAGCAACCACAGGGACATCAGCGACTAACACAACACAAAAAGGAGGTAAGAACCAACAATAAAACTGTCATTCTCACGTCATGATATAACTGGTTTAACCATTGCTGTTGCAGCTACCATTCTTAGACTGAAATGTGCTGAAGCTGAGGCGGATAAAAACGAAGTACAGATCAAAGGGATGGACATAGCTCGTATCACAACAGAATCCATCAACTGGGCTTTGAGAAGTGATGTCAGCTTCGCACAAGTGAGAGATGTCCTAATACACCTGAAAGCCTAGGTATACACTCCCGCCCATACACTCAAAAATACACTAGGAAAGCACAGCACAGTTGTTGTATAATGGCCACTCGAGATCAGCAACAAACTGAAATTATTCATATAAATATAAACGGAATCACGAACAAGCGCACCGAATTAATACACTAATGAGCATAACCCGCAATTTGTAATGATAAATGAAAGTAAAATAAGAAAACAACATACAATAAGGATCCCTAACTATTATGTAATAAGGAAAGATAGAGAAAATCCAGGCCGTGGGGTAGGAGGGGGTGTAGCAATCCTCATACGAAAGGACATACAATTTAATCAATTAGACACGTCAGAATTTGATGAAGAATTCCTTGCAATATCATTCGAATCTGATAAAAGAAAGATTGCATTGGCTACGATATACAACCCTCCTGGAACTTCACCTAGTGTTGAAAACTTTAAATTCATATTAAATAAATACCCAGATTCAATTTTTATGGGTGATTATAACTCAAATTTTTGGCTGTAAAAAATACAATAAAGAAGGGGATATATTATTTAATATATTAGAGGAGCTCAATTTAATAGTCACAAATGACGGAACCCCAACACACTACACAAGTAATTCTAGCGATATTTTTGATCTATGTATTGTCAGTCGCAGTGTCGCGACCAGGGATGGGGTCAAATACACAAGGTCAAATACAAATACAAATACGAGGTCCTAAAAAATATAAAATACAAATACAAATATGTGAACCTGAAAATATTCAAATACAAATACAAATACACTTGTTCAAATACAAATACAAATACAATACATTAATTTAACGTATCGTGTTTGTCGGGGTGTATGACATCCCTCCTATAGCGTGGTGAGCTCAACGTGCAGACCATTTCAGTCCCACATATTATAATATTATATACCTAACATTCCTTATCAGATCAATAAAGTCAATTAGGCATCGTGATATACTGTCAATTGGATATAAATAATCTATTAAAATTGTAAGTAGGTAGTGTGAAGTTTGCGTATATTAATTAAAAATACTTGTTTTCCTGTTGTAATTGGCAATAATGAGTCTCTGAGCTGTGCAATGTCACTGACTCCCTTAGGCATACCCTTCATCCATCGTCATCAAATCGAGCAAACCACTGTGACAACACCCTGTTATGTAATCATCCGCCAAACACAGGGTATGGACATCTTTTTTTTCAATTCTGGGCCAGTGTTATAGACCGTATACCAGCAATAACGCAATATTTGGTCAGTACCTCTTACTGGGCAAGTGCGGTGATCACTATAAACACAATGATTAGCACGACACGTTATGGTCCTCCCGAATAACACAATATGTTGTGCCAATGCTGGTTTAAAGCTGGACGCGCTTCATTGCACTGCAGGAGATATCACTGTGCCTTGTCGCCAATTAGCAGGTGTGATAAGAAGCCGAGAGCACTTCCATTGACTTTTTGAGTGCGGAAGGCTGATATCTTCACAATTAATTATAACAAAATAAATACCTGTTGACATTGATAAATCGTACGGAAAATAAATTTAATTAAGGTGGTATGTAGCCACACGCAAAATCCTTATTACTTTATATCCACTAAGAATAAACATAGATTAGCAAATAAAAACCGCTACATAAACAGACCGGGCTCACATAAAATAATTAAATAGATGTAAAACAATTATTCAACAGGTCTAGTGAAAGTCATAAATGATAACTCATTTGTTATAAAAAAATATGACAGTATCACATTTTGTATAGAATTATTTGTATATGTTTCACAGTGTATGCGCTGTGAGTTATTTAATAACCTCACAGTTTTATTTTGAGTATAATAATTATTTCAACTCATGTGATATGTTTTGTCATGTAGAAAACCAAGGATATAACAACTAACTTAACAGCGAGAGGAGAATTGATTTACTGTGATTACTGGTGTGCTCGGTGAAGTGACCACACGGTTCACACCCTACGAATAAAATTTACATGCTACGCATGCATTAGTAGTACCGGTATTTTGTATTCCTATATGAAAATTTATAGCAAGTACTATAATTTGATTATTATTTTTTAATTCTAGATTAACAAGCTTTTATAAAAAGTAGACATCTCTTAGGAACTAGAAAGTAGCGAGGGGATTAGACAATAATCTCAGGTGCCGTATGACCCATTGAAGGCTACGGCCCAAAAAACGGTGATAATTAATTCAGTTCATTGGAGCTATCACTTGCATTGCTGCTTAGCTATAATCCCTGCTGAATGTATTCCTTCTTTCACAGTATCACCCATATTAAATCTTTTTTAAACTTCTTGCAAATGGAAGTTCGATAGAAAAAAATATTTCTTTATTAAATAAATTTATTTTATTTAAATGAAAGTAATAATATGATAATAAATATAATTTATTAAGCCTGCCAATAATATATTGTGTATACATATTAATAACCATAATGTTGGTACACTTAGCTAATACTTAATAATCATTTTGGATTCAAATATGTCGGTGATTGGAACCGGTTTTTTTCTAATTTCTAATAATGTGTTTGTATAACAATACCACAGTCCATTGCCACCGACAAACTAGCACTAGATTCTACGCCAACTCTGATTCAACGCTGGCCAGGTACCTTCTGCGCTGACCCAACATTAAAACAACGTTTGAGGAAAGGCGTATGTCAGTTGAGAAGGTCAGCACCTGTCGCGTAGCCTATAGCTGTTGCCTGTTGCCGGCATTGCGTAAGAGGGTGTGGTGACACTTATACTTGTGATAACGATGGATGAGGGGAGTCGTTGATTTCACCGCTGAGTAAGCACCATTGAAATGTAATATTTAACTGTTATGCCTAGTTACAAAATGAAATATTAAAAATAAACAAATATACAAATATTATTCATTTATTTATTTTATTATTTTTAATTCTAGTAGATTGTAATTAGTTAGATTGTTTTTTTTGTCAACTTGAATTGTAATAATGACAGCAGGGGCGTAGCCAGGGTTATGAATATGTGTACGCACAACGCTAGTGGTATAGGCCTACTGATTTACGAAGCTTTTCTGAAACGGAGAGGGTGTGGATTTTTCCTAATTCATTACTGCCATCTTATGGGGGCAACCCCCATACACGCTGCGCGCAGCTCAGCGGACACGGCGGGGGTCCGGGGGCCTCCCCAAGGACAATTTGAAAAAAAAGACCGCAAATGGTGGGATCTGGTGGTATTTGCGGTAAAGAGATTGATTAATTTTTTATATATATATATATATATTATGTTTGTAACAGTTCAAAATTGAATACAGCAACACAATTAAAAAAATAAATCACTTTACTCAGTGATTTACTGATGCTTTTCTCTCAAGTAGCCTACAATTATCCATGGATAAACTTTTTTTAAACACGTGGCGGATCCAGCATTTCAAGTGCTGACAGAGGGGGCGCGTCGAATTTTTAAGTAAATTTATAAAGATCATAATTAAATAACAACACATGCTGATTACCTACATTTAGCAAGCTTAAAGGGACTGGCCCAGGCTAAAATCACAAAAAAAATCGGTGATTTTATTTTGGCTTCCTAATATGATGTAAACATGTCCATAGACTAGAACTGCAAAAGTTTTTTTAATTTGTCTGCTGCGCATTCACCAGTTAGGCTAGATATAGATACGAAATTCCCGTATTTTCTATTTTTGACATGGTTGTCAATAATTAGAAATCGGAGATTTCGTCTCTATATCTAGTCTAACTGGTGAATGCGCGGCACAAAAATTTAAAAACTTGTGCAGTTCTAGTCTATGGACATGTTCACATCATATGGTCATATTAAGAAGCCAAAATAAAATCACCGATTTTTTGATGATTTTAGCCTGGGCCAGTCCCTTTAATAGCATTTCAAACAGATAAGATTTACTATTGAACAGTAGGACTAAGGATTAAATAAGAAAGCCAATAGCCTTCCTTTCTTAGACGCAAATACGTCCACTATGTAGTGTCTTTGTGAGCTGGACATTCTGTGATTGGTCACAAGGGGCCACCATTCAATCTCCAGGGGGGGAGGCTGGAGTATTTTTGAAATAAATATTTTGAGACTGAACCTCAGCCCCCCATAGTAATTTAATGGTGGTCCCCTAATTATTTGAAAGCAAATAGGCCTACGTGTTACTCTACCAAGCAAACACCACACGTTAAACCAATGCTGGCGCAAGGCTGGTCCACCGTCTACGAGCCCTGTGAAAATAGCTACCATCAAACCAATATTGGTTCAACGCCATGTGCTTGCTGGGTAGGCCTCTAAGGCCTAGGCCTACATGTAGTCCTACAGATGTAGACCTAGTACACTTTTTTGTACCTGTATAATGCAAATAACATGTCAAGTGGGCCCTTTATAATCATATACCGGTCTATAAACACTAGGCCTACCCTAGACCAGGTGATCCCCTCACTTATGTAGACACAGAGCATGAACACGGAGGCGGTCACCCCTATAGAGGCTAGAGTGTGTGGAGGGGTTAAAAGATGAAATAACTATTATTTGTAGGCATATAGAAGTTTTTTCTGATCTAAACAGAGAAATAGAACACATTGGCCTAAAATTGTTATTGGCATTTTTCCACCTTGAGGTGGATATCGATCTCAGTGACTACCTGGTTGAAAAAAGTTGATTATCCCGGGTAAAACGTATTAGTCAGGAAGAATATGCTTCATATGGCCCAACAGGTGGAAGTGGAGTACAGACTTTTTTTGATGATTGATTTGAGTTTATATAGGTCCCAACCAACATTTTCCGGAGGGTGTGTAAAATTTTATTCATTGGCATTTTTTAAAATCCAAGATGGCCGCCACGACTCATAAATATCATACAAATGGTCATAACTCCCCAAATATTGGGGCTAGAGACACAATGTTTGGCTCTATACCCAGGTTTTTATGCCCAATGAATCTATGGGATGGGTTATTCTTGTGATTTGACTATTCTATAAATATTAAAAGTCAATATGGCCGCCAATCTTCCAAAACCGAGCAATTGCATATTTTCTTGTGATAGACCTGCATTCGGCTTGGGGAATACCACATACCTTCTTTCTTAGCTTCCCAAGCCATAGCTGTTCAAAGAGCAGTGGAGAATGACTTCGTCTTCCTACAGGACATACATACCGAACCAAAATGTCATGAATACAATGAGTTCAATACTAGACTATGTAGGAAAGCCGGCATGCTTCCTCAATCCAAGACTGACGTTGCTTTCCTACCACTTATTGACCACCCCCCTGCTCACCATGACACCATTAAGACAGCAATAGATAAGGGGTTGACACTTATGAGAGCAGCAGGTGACGATATGCTTATCTTCACGGCTGACCAGCAACTTTACAAAATCGTCAAAGACATAATGTTCTATCAATCCACCTATTTTGAATCTGTAATACCAGTGCTTGGTGGAATGCATATGGTCATGAATGTTATTCATGCCACAGCTGTCATCATGGCTGGCAGTGAAATGAACGAAATTCTAGTCCGAACATTTGGAAGTGTAGAGAAAATGTTGAGTGGCAAGAAGTACCCACAAAAACTTCCGAGCCATCAGAATGCTAGTAGAGGAGATGATCCAGTGTATACTTGAAGGAGTTGACTCGTTTCCCCATCGCATCATAGTGCTGGATGCTCGAGCTACAAAATTGTGGTCTGACAATTTGGTAAGGACAGTCATCATCATGATGATCTTTTCGGGTGCAGGACACGAAGGCGACTGGGCTCTTCACCTCTATGCTGCAGAAGCCAGGCTGCCTTATAAATTTCCGTGCAGCTGGCTGCCACACGCTATGCTGCATACTATGGCCATCAGATGAAAGGCCTCAATCCAGAGATGATGAAGAAATTAAAGCATGGTGCATTTGTTCGTCACATCCCAGGCATCTATAACGCAACTTGGACAGACATGTTTATAGGAACAACGTACATGCGGCTTGGACACGGACCAGCTGGAGCTGTTGGAGTAGCTACAGACTACCAACAGATGGTGAAGTGGGCCCTTAGTGGAGAAGTATCTCAAAATGTTCGAGCTATGAGATAACGAATCTCATCCAGATGGTGCACTGATAAACATTATGACAGGACAAATTGTTCACCCTGATATGAATGCTAATAATGCCCTTGTTATTGGACAACAGGCAATTACAGACTTCAAGAGTGGTCGGCCAGGAACATTCTATGAACCTTTAAGCAAACTATTTGCTCCAATGGATTTGAAAAAAAGCATGTGTCAGTTAGTATGGAGCGTGTCTATGATCAGGAACTTATTTATGCACGTGTTATTGGTCTACTTGCCAGTTCACGTGACATAAACTTCGATGATGAATTGGGCGGGGGCCCTAGGGTAGTGGTTAGCACTGCTGCCTTTCACGCCAGAGTTCGGGGCTCGGTTCCCGGACTCGGCGGTTTGAAAGAAACAAAAATGTTTCTTCCCCATCCACGTGTGAAAGTCAGTATTGCGGGGAGCCTCCGTGACCGAGAGGTAGCGTGCTCGGCCTCAGACCGCCAGGGCTCGAATTTCGAATCCTGTGTCTGGAGGACAGTGTCATCTCAATCATCTCACCATCCTCAGGAGGTTCTCCTGGCCCAGTTCAGCCTATATGTGCACAAAGGTGGCCTAAAGCCCGATTCATTTCATTTCGATGATGAATTGGCATGTGAGTTAGCTGCATATCCTCTATCGATGTTCAATCCAGACGGGGAAATAAAAATCTCAAAGTTCAAATCTACCTTGCAACAAAAACTCCAAGTGACTATCAGAACGCAATTGCCCTGTACAGAACACCATAATATATGAGCATTTCTCTGGGTCATCAGCTGGCCACTTGACGAACTTCATGTGTATGTTGATGCCTTTAAGAAGTTTGTCTTTCAAGCTCTTTAAAGGGCTTGTGTTTGACAGATTTTCCCAACAGCATCAAAACTTCACGAGGATGCAGTGAGCTGGGTCAAGTCGCGCACACAAGCTGACGCCAGAAATGCCAGCTCCCGCTAAGGAACAAGTTCTTACTAACACTAAAAATCCAGTTGAATGACATGCTTGCCGAGGGACTTCTTGATTCACATTTTCACAACAATGCAACACAAAAGCACTCTATGGTTATTGCTGGTGTATGTGATGTGCCTGTGGAGATAGACCGTGGTGTGAGGATTGACCAACATGATCTCTGTTCCTCACACGAGGAGGCTGATATTCACATAACACAACATGCTATCGCTTTAAGACTCTTGGGCAAGTCAGTTAATGTCGTGTTTGATAACAAAGATGTGTTTGTGCTTCTTGTTCACTTTTACAATAGTCAGTTTAAAGCTAGCAACCCCCCCCCCCCCCCCCCAATGTTCATGTCATCACCAGTGAAAGAACGAGCAGTGTTCGATATTCCTGCCACTGCAGAAGCACACCGTGACATAGCAGGTGATCTTCTGGCGATTCATGGACTCTCTGGTGCAGACAATACAGCCTCGTTACATGACATAGGCAAGGGAACTGTTTTAGAGATTTCCAAGAAGGGAGGGTTACCTTTATTTAATATTGGTGATGTGGCGGCAGATATAAAATCTGGTGAGGCTCAGGCTACTGCATTCACATGCGCACATATGGCAAGTCAACACAGTAACTGCACATCAATGACAGAATGTAAAGTAAAGGTATGGCGTTCTAAGACCGGAAGAAGTGGGGCATCATCAGTAAAACTATGTTCCCTTCCACCTACCATTGCTGCATTTATTCAAAATTTTATATGACTAATATCCATAAATTATATGACTAATATCCATAAATCCCGCAGCAACTGATTAAACATAGCATTTCATTGTTTTTATTAAAATAAAGCAGCGTTGAATTTGTTTATTGTGTTTGTAGTTGGTGCAAATGTACATACTAATCACAGATCGATCATATCTCTGCCGAAGAAGTAATATTTAATTTTGGTTCCACATTTGCACTCATTTATCATGATTGCTCATTATCTCATGTTTTTATTTTAATGGTGAATGAAATAAATTCTGCAATTCTGTAAAAAAAACATTGGTACAGAAACCAAATTTGTGTTTCTGGGCTACACTTATCGTGCTTTTAGTAATTTGTGGTGGCCATTTTGGATTTTTATGCTTTATACAATGGTAAAAACACACAAATAACCCTCCCAGTACACTCCCTGTGTAACAAAACCTGGGTATAGAGCCAAAAATTGTGTCTCTAGCACAAATACTTGGAGAGTTATGACCATTTTAATGACAATAGTGGGTCATGGCGGCCATTTTGGATTTAAAAAAATGCCAATGGATAAAATTTTACACACCCTCTGAAAAATGTTTCCTGGGACCACAGAGAACTGATATCAATCGACAAAAAAAGTCTGTACTACCTTTCCACCTGAAGTGAGATTTCTTCCTGACTATATGTAGTAATCCACGGCCCCACATCGTTATGGTGTGGGCTCGTCCACGGCAAATTTAGCGGCACTATATAATAGTCATAGGCCTACATGTTGTGAATTTGTGACTGTGATTGACAAGAGAAACAGTTAGTGCATTTGTATCCTACGTATTTTGGTGTTTGACGCAACAACACATAAAGAATAGAAGTTGTTATTTGGACTGCTAAGTACATGTGACATGTGTCACATGTAGGCTAGTCTACTAACTTGTTGCTTCTTTTTTAATAGGGTCATACATTTTTTTTACTCTCCCTTACAATGTGTACGCACGTGCGTACTGGCGTACGGCTGGCTACGCGCCTGGACAGGGCCTAGCGTACAGAAGGATTATCACCCGTGTAGCGTGATTACACATTTGCGATCCCAAAAGTCATATTGTTACGCAAAATAATATAGTAAGACAAAGTAGAACAACTACATCACCAATTCCTGTATTAGTTACGCCTATTTAACGGAATAATTAGAGGATATATTTTTACGCGAGGAAGTATACATTTATATCCAGTTAAGAGACAGTAACTTACATAGGGTGTGAAACATTGTTTTTATTGTCAGAATCAGTGAATTTGGGCTGATGAGACGAAAGGGTTGTTATGACACAGTCCTACCCAGCAACACGTTATCGCTGTATAAACATGATATAAAACGACAAACATTGGTTTAATTCAGTTGCAATGCCTCGGGAGCTGGACAAGAAAATAAACCCCCGACGTATCCCACTTGTTAGCTGCTCACGCCTCACTGATTTGCGAACACATGCCCAACACAGACGTATGGCCACCTAGAGGACCACGTAATTAACACCCTTTGAGGTTAACATTATTGATTATAATGCTATGCTATAACAAACTATAGATATGCAAATATTGCATGCCGTAAATGCCAAACATTTAAATACAAGCTTGTGAAATGGTACTGATGATAAACACTATTGTATTAAACATTGTTTTTTGTATGCCCAGTAAATTCGCTTGATCAACTTCGTGAAAAAATTGTATTTGAATTATATTTGATCAAATACATCAAATACAGGGATCAAATACAAATACAAATACAGATACAAGCCTGTTCAAAAAGTCAAATACAAATACAAATACGCCAAATTCAAATACAAATACGCAAATTCAAATACAAATGCGTATTTGACCCCATCATACACTAACAGACGCAATAACTTCAGCAGAAATAGACGAAACAGTTAACAATATAGCTAACATAATTAAAACGGCGTTAGACGAATCCTGTCCGAAAAGTAAAGTAAAAGATATGTATTTTTTTTTATCGGAAGAAACTAGCAAATTAATGAAGTTAAAACGAAAAATAAGACGGATAGCTCAAAAAAAAATAAGGCTGAACATAAAAACTTAGTAAATCGATTAAAAATATTAGCATCCAAAGCGGTACGAAACGACAAGGCCACCTGGTGGCAAACAAAAACACAAGAAATTGATTCGGCAAAAAACAGTAAAAGTTTGTGGCAAAACTTTCACAAAATTAGCGGTAAAAGAGCACAGGCAGAGACTAACAACCCAGTTATTAAAAAAGACGGAAATCCAACAGAAAAACAATTTAGAAAAAGCCAATGCGTTCGCTGAAACATTAGGGGAAATTTACAATACCCACAAAGGGCCAATTTTTGACGATAACTTCAAAAAAGAAGTGGACGACAAAATTGCAGAAAATTACCATCTTTTAAACCCACTAGCATCATATGTAGATGAAAAGGGCGATGAGAAACCTATAATGAGACATATACCAATATCCGAAATTAAAAAAACAACTAAGTAAAACCAAGGGTCGATCGGCACCTGGCCAAGACTGTATTCGATATACGGTACTAAAACAATGTCCAGAAATAGTATTCGAAAACCTAGTGCAAATTTACAATATATGCCTACAAACTGGTTATTTTCCAGAGCCTTGGAAACAAGCAATGGGAACTATGATTCTAAAACCAAATAAAAAAACACAAAATCACTACAAACTATAGACCCATCAGCCTTCTAAGTTGTATCGGAAAATTATTTGAAAAAATTCTTGCAAATAGAATAAGAGGCGAACTCGAAAAGAGAAAATTCTATAATCAATGGCAACTTGGCTATAGAAATAAAAGATGCGTGATGGAACACATATTACGATTAACAGATGACGCCCTTACCGGCTTACAAGCTTACAAGGGGTTGCCGTCTTTGTAGACGTAGAAAAAAAGCGTTTGATTCAGTATGGCATAATGGCCTAAGATATAAGCTGATGAACAGTGAGCTGCCGAATAAAATTATACGATTAATGTCTTCGTTTATTTCAGACAGAACAATTACCGTTAAAGTTATTGATGAAATGTCAGATAAAGTAAATCTTAATGCTGGCACACCCCAAGGGTCTGTCCCCAGCCCACCCTTATTTTTTATGTATTTTAATGATATTCCAGTAGATCCCATGAACAACCAAGTAAAGATATCACAATTTGCGGATGATCTAGGTATGTGGACATTCGGCCCCAACGACACATACGTTCAATATCGGATCCATAAAACATTATCGGCTCTAGAAAAGTGGTGCTCCAAATGGAGAATTAAATTAAATGCTAAAAAACGCAGCTAATTGTATTTAAAAAGAACGGGAGACAACACAAAAAAATCAAGCTTCAATTATTCGGAGAAGAAATAGATCATGTGGAAGAAGCAACACTGCTGGGAGTGACTATCACAAAAACATTCAACTTTCGATCACATATAAAAATGGCAATATCCAAAGCAAATAGACGATTGAACTTACTAAGACTTCTAAGTGGTACCAACTGGGGATGTAAGCCTAAAATAATCATGCAACTATACAAACAATACGTCAGACCAGTCCTAGAATATGGAGCGATAGCTCTCCTATCGGTACCTGATAGTCCAGGGGTATTAGTCTAAAACTCATAGAGACCTGGAACAAATTCGTAACAAGCTGAAAATTTCAGCATATATTGTTGAGACAACATAAAAAAACATATCAAAAGTCCTCTAAGATCCCCCTGGTATTAGTGCCCGAAATGGGGGTAATAAGGGGGTAAATAGGGGTAATAAAGGGAATGATAACGATAACTTTAAAACTATTTAACCTGGATTCATAAAAATTGTATCTAAACATATGTTTATTCCCTGCGGAATCCATTAAAAATATTGGTATTAATTTTTAGCCACCGTTTCATTCCCAAAAGTGGTAAATAGGGTAAGGTAGAGGTAATACCCATAATTTATGATCTATTTGACCTAGATTCATAAACTGTGTATCTAGCATCGGATTTTTTTTTAAAACACTTCTAAAATTTGGCGACCTCCCCTTAATTACCAACAACAATTTTTTTAATCAATTTTTAACCACCCTTTCCTCTCCATAGGAGGTAAATATGGGTAAAATGGGGGGGGGGGGTGATAACCATAGCTTATGAACTATTGGGTCTAAAGTTACCAAAAAAATTTTAAACATATGTTTTAGCTCCTGAGGAATCCACTACAATTACTTATATCAATTTTTAACAACCCTTTCTTTCCCGAAAGTGGCAAATAATGGAAAATTATGAGAATAACCATAAATTTGACGGAGACTCATAAAATTGGTATTTATATATTTGTCCTATCATCAAACAAAAAAGCGTAGGCCTAATTGAAAGAAACATCAACCATCACCATTTAATCTCAAAAAAAGAAATTGTATATGATGTCGTATTCATTTTTAACAACCTTTGCATTCCCAAAAAGTATTTTCACGTATAATATAGATTGTTAAACAACACTAGAAAAGATACAACTAGTACAAAATAAGGCTATCAAGATAGCTTACCGCCTACCGTGGTGTACCAGCACACGCAAAATACATCAGCTAGCCGAAATCGAACCCATTAAAAATCGATTCCAACCATTAGTGAATAAATTCATACACTCATTAGAAGAACACTCAGAATTATTCATAATGCTACATAATGCGATAAAGAAGAGGGACAAAACAAATTTTCTAGACGAATTACTAGAAAACTACAAGAAACAATATGGAAATGAAAATGATATGTAGCAAAAAACAACAATTTTTTGCGAGAAAACAACAGTTTTTACTTTAATCTCACTCTGAGAACTCAAGAACACTTTTCATGAGCAGACGCTGGGCATCGATATATATTAAGTGGCATTTCACGTGAGATTATCCTTTTAAGTTTAGGGCTAGATTTATTGTTTTAAGTTTAGGGGACCCTTCCCGTCGCCTGTGTTATTGGACCGGGTGGGACCATAAGGAAATTGTCAGAGCTGCTTTGTCAACTTTTTTGACTCTTTCTTTGAGGTCTGGGAGGTTATCGATCCCAGTGTAAATGCTGAATATGTGGCGATGTCCATGTCGTGATTGACAATTGTTAAAACCCACCCACTCACTGACACAGCCAACCGGACAGCTGGTGCCGTGGGTGGGCGGATAAACGCAACCTATCGTCTGTCCGCAACGATCTTGCCCTCATTGTATGACATAATACCATTATTAGTCATACACTGAAGGCATCAGGGAGTTTTATCCGAAGAATTTCAGCAGACAGGATGCTAAAATTCCACGGTTTCACCCTGTCGTGTTGGCTCGGGGGCTAACGATTCTATTAAAGCTATTACCGGTAACTCCAAATGACGCTGAATCGAATACATTGACAGACTTAGTATTTGACGACGTAATGACCGAGATTGAAAGGTAACACCAAGGAATCTCACTATTTTCAGAGCAATGAGACTTTATGTCAAACTCGATAACTTTTAGCATTTATCAGAGGTATAGATTGTAATAAAAAAAACCATTAAATGCTAACAGTTGGAAAAAATGCTGAATTAACTACATTTTACAAGCTGGACCACGACAGCAACGGACAACGGACGACACTATATGTGACAACAATATCTGAGTGGAAGTAGAGTTATGAAATTAAACACAAACATGTAATGGTTGGCTGTATGGGGACTACTATTTAGAGTAAGTCCCGATGGTCTTAAAACTACTCTCAGCGCCGTCGGCGCTAGGGTTCCATCAATCAATATTTAATACAATACCCATTACGTTCATATATATAGCTATGTGTGCTTTAATGTATGTATTATGGTAAGCGTCCCACCAAGCGCCCTGCTCCTCATTTGAAATGAAATTTTTATGATTATCAAAGGTCACTTTTTGCTTAAAACACAACATTTGCATGGGCTTACTATTATATGCAATATGCATTTTAATGGGAGTGTTTGAGTGGAAGTATATATTAATAATACGTAGTTATATACATCATGCGCCCAGATCACACATCGCCCAGATCACCCAGTGAAAATACCATACGCCCCGATGCCCCTCGCCCAGATGGGATGTCACCTTGAAGTGCACAGCTCTCTGACAGTGTGGTGGAGATAGTGAGACATAAGGAGAACAGTTCACCTAAAGCTACTTACAATGATAGTTGCTCAATTCACCAGCATGTGCTACACATAACAAATTGTCTGGTAACTCACATTTAGGCAGTTCCTGCTTAATTATATTTTTAACAGATACATGTATCCCTATCCACAAATGATTAGTTTTACATCTTAAGTAATTTAGCAATCGGGTAATGTGATCATGTCAAATATGTGTATTTCCTCTATTTGCCATATTGTAAAAGCTTGATATAGCAAGTTTTCGATGCCAAGCAATACATAATAAACACTTATCCGCTTCTTGTTATGTGGTACATACATCTCCAACATACATAAACAGTTTAGCGACATTTTAAATAATATGAAGGCTAAAATGTATTGTCATTACCGATTTTCCCATTTTTTGGCGGCCATTTTGGAAAATGGTTGCCAAAAGCCTCCTGGGGTACTTTCAAGATGTCTCCATAGCTTAAAATATTCATTAGTAGATTGTCTAACTATGTGCCAAGTTTGTTGCTTTTATGACAAAATGCACAATGGTTTCACATATCCGCCTCACTATTAGTGGTTAGCACCGCGGCCTTTCACGCTAGAGTTCGGGGTTCGTTTCCCGGTCTCGGCGGTTTGAAAGAAACAAAAATGTTTCTTCCCCATCCACTCGCAAAAAAGTCAGTATTGTGGGGAGCCTCCGTGACCGAGCGGTAGCGTGCTCGGCCTCAGACCGCCAGTGCTCGAATTTCGAATCCTGTGTTTGGAGGGCAGTGTCATCCCACTCATCTCACCATCCTCAGGATGTTCTCCGGGCCCAATTTAGCATATATGTGCATATAAGTGGCCTAAAGCCTGAATGTACATCTCCTTTTGAAGGTACATCCTTCTTTCAAGTTATCAGCTAAAACTACGAACAGCTCCTCCTTGTTCTAGCCTAGGTGGAACATACGTATCAGGTGTATTGGCTTTACGCTGTTTTGTACTATTGTAATCTGTCGCTTTTCTAATAAGCTGTGACTGTCCTGTTTCCAAATAGTGGCTATCACGTTTATCCGGTGATTCTCCACCATGTATTTATTTTGACTTTATTTGATGAACACATGTACAATACATGTCATACAAACTGGACAGTTCCAACCCATGAGTCAAAGTTGACTCTCCACTGTCTTGAATATGAGACACCAATTCTTCTAGGGCTATAGATTCAGCATACTAGCTCATAATGATAATCACATTGAGCTTCTCTTACCCTTTCGTCAGATATCGTAATACATGCAAACGCTCGTTCTTCATTTTAAAGTGTAATGAAACAGGGAAGATGGCCAACTGCACCGAAAGAAAGCATATCGGAAGTTGCCAGTTTGGTGAGGAGTGAAAATTGAGTGTGAGCCCATGTTGTTACATGGTCAGTACGTTTTTATTGCTGGTTCTTCGAACATTTGGATCAGCCACATCTACCTCAACATAACCTGTTTGAGAAGATAAGGAAGCATTGTAGAAAAAAAGTAAATAGAATCATGAGTGTCCAACAAAGAGGTGTATCTAGGTTAATCTGGGCTTCTTTAGTTGGTATAAACATATTTATTTAAAGAGAATTACATAATAGCTACAAAAAAGATAATCGAATGATTTCCTCGTGGTCTTATTTAATTGACTTACTAAACGATAAGATTTAGCTGCTGTATTTAATCTGGCATTTTCGTGCATTTGTGAATTTTATCTCTTCTCAATTATTTTATATGTGAGTGATCGTGCAGCACATTATTCTTTTATATTGTTTCAGCTATTATATCTGCATCAAATGCTTATCAACTCTTGGATACTTCTAGACATGTATCCTGTTTCTCAGAGTCATGTCAACAAATTTCCCAATGAAAATCTCTTGTGGCATTTCGGTTTATATAGGTTTTTATTATCCAATCACGTTGACAAAGGCAACATTTTGTCCCACGTGAAGAGGACGTGGGATCTAGTCTTGAAACGCATGTATACGACGTCTATACCACTTTCGTCCCGGAACTTGATGAGCGTGGTACACACCTGGCTCGCATTGACGTTCTTACGCAGTCCTCACAACGACCACGCCGTCTGCTACACGTTCATCACGTTCATAGCACGCTCTTAGTACATCCGCTGCCTTGTTAACTGCGTTGTTAACCATCTCGGAAATGATGCATCATCACCACGATCTATAAATAGGGGTCAGATTATGTCAGTTTCATTTCCTCCCTGGCAGTCAACATGGCTAGAGAAAGATCCGATTCTGGTTCCAAAGCTAGAAAAGGCAAAGCAAATCTCAGATCCTAGTCCTGTGGAATCAAGCCATGATATTATCTCTGCAGCTACTGCCGAAAATAGTGCTGAGTGTGGTACTTTTGTCACTGCCTAATAATGTCCCCAGTGACGAGGATCATTCCAATGCCATTCCTCAGTCCCTTCATCAGTGAAAGAAGAGTAAAATTACCACCAACCTCACAAAATTACCACAACCTCGTATCGTTTTAACCAATATTCTGGGTCGTGAGGGGATCTACCTGGCAGATCGTGACAGTGTGACAACCCCTTTAAAGCCTAGTATACATATCTAAAGTTAAAATAAAGCCGAAACAGATAGTGATTATCAGACTTTCGTGTTCAAAGTGTAGCACAGACCTTGACATTGACCTAGACATTTATAAATGACATTGTATGTTTACTCTAATATATGTATGATATAAGCCTACACGCTTTGATGAATTTGGCAAATACTCAATAATTTTCAATATATGACAAGTGGGAGAGGAGCATCGATTGTTTTATGGTGGTCATATCCTAATAGCTCGAGAAATAGTATTCCGGTGGAAAAATTTTGGGGGGACGCATGACATGGTATTTATTATATACTAAACTGGGCCTATATATGTGCAAAATTTGACTCTAATTGTACCCAGTTCGGGAACACATTGGCCATTTTTTAAGGCTTACCAACCCCACTATAACAACTCGTTTTGTCAATGATTTGGCTTCCACGGAAAGCTCGTTTTGATAAGATCATCTCTGACAGACGAGTTCGTTATTTTGTAGATTTTTTTCAACTATATTACAAACAATGTACATATATGCTTGTATTCACAAATTGTCGTCAATCTAAAAAGTCTTTCAGATCAATTGGACGATGCTGGCCAATTTTATATCAGCATCGGGTCAAAGTTTTGCTTTTACAAATATGCATATACAAACAATACTTAAATTGTTGACTTTTTCATTTTCTAAAGGAAAATAATACGTTGTACAAATGTGTCTGTGGTAATTCCATCTTCGTATCACTAGATTATTCAGTATATTATATTTAGCAAACTGATATCACGTAATCCATCTATCATTGTTTCCACAATTTCATCTCACATAATATGAAGAGATCATTTTAAATCTATGCTATTCATAACTGCATGATTTGCATGATCATACCTAATTTCCTGCCTCCTCACAAAATCATAATTATACTAATTCTCAGTATTAATAATACACTTTCAAAAATTAGTAACTAATTGAACGATGTTATTTTATAAAGTTCCTCTAATGTTAACCTTATGGCCTTGACCTTGAGTTCTTTAAAAAATTGTTATATTAAAATATAGTAAATCAACGGAGCATATTAATATAATTTCTTTAATGTTGATAAATTGTGGTATCTTTAAGCAATATGTTAACCAGTGTATGACCTCGATAAACATTCTACTCGTGTTTGTTTTTCTTAAATAGAAAATGTAATCTCTCTGATCAATCCAGCATATATAAAAGTATCAGACGTAAAAATGACTAAATAGTGGCTTAGATGGACTTTTATGCAATATTTTGGCGGCCATTTTGATTTTATACAAATTAGGGATATTAACGAATAGAAAAATGTATAGTCCTATATGTCAGCATCTGATAAGTGTACACCAAGTACAAACTGGGACAAAATTGGTGATTTCTTTTCAAAATAAACATCAAAACCTCTAAGACAGTGGCATAAAGAAACAGTGTAATATGTTCAGTTCAGTAAATTTATTTGACATATAAAACCAAAGTAGTACATAATCAATTTTAACGAATAAATAAATGAAGTCAGGAGACCACCGTTAAGACCTTATGGTCGCTAGCACAGTGGCCACCGTTTGCTGGTTTTAAATAATCAATCAAAAAATATATATTTTCTTTATACACAAGACCATGGTATAAGAGAAACAAAAAATGTTCCAGATTAATCATGACATAAATTATAATATTATACATATATTAATAACAATTTAAATAGAATATATTAGCCAAAATGGCATATGTGATTGCAAACAAAACAATTCAATAGAGTACAGTTGGCTGGATATTTTGAAATCATATAGGTTTTTGCGTAGTTTCTGAAACCATTAAAACTGTGAGTGTTTATTTTATCTGTGATTAGAGTTGGAGTTAAATTTATTTCACTGGGCAACTTATATCTAATACATCTGTTTGCAAATTCGTGTTTTACTCTGGTAATATGAAGCTTATGTCGTTGTCTAGTGTTATGCAGGTGTATAACATGATTTGTTTTTAAATCAAATAAATAAAAATATTGTGGAAGTAATTGATTAGTAAGTTTAAAGTAAAATTTAAGTTGAAAAAGTTTGTATAGATCAATGACCTTTAGGAGTTTTAAATGTAGAAAGATGGGATCTGTGTGGCTTAAATAGTGACTTCTTGTTATTATCCTCACTGCACGTTTTTGTAACTTGAATACTCTTTTTGTATTTGTTCCCCAGGCTAGTATGCAGTAATTTATATGTGGAAGTATTAAAGAATAATAAAGTAATATTAATGCACTTTGTGGAAATACATATTTTAATTTGTTCATTATGCCTAGGGTTTTAACAATTTTATTTGATATTTTATTTACGTGATCTTTCCAGGTAAGCTGGGCATTTATTTCTAGGCCAAGAAAATATGGCAGGGATAAGAGACATTGGAAATATATATTGATTGCCGCTGCAGACAGATTATAAACCATGAGTGGCACCGTATATAGATACTTATACATACATGCGTATCTACATCTAGCATCAGAAGCGTACGGTATCACGGCCCCAGATTTAGTTAGGATAATACTGACACATAGGCTAATGCAGAATTCAACGTCAAACACAAACACCACATTCCATGTCCGGCTGCCCAGCCACTCAGCTGACAGGAACACTTACTCACTCACTCACTCACTCACTCACTCACTCACTCACTCACTCACTCACTCACTCACTCACTCACTCACTCACTCACTCACTCACTCACTCACTCACTCACTCACTCACTCACTCACTCACTCACTCACTCACTCACTCACTCACTCACTCACTCACTCACTCACTCACTCACTCACTCACTCACTCACTCACTCACTCACTCACTCACTCACTCACTCACTCACTCACTCACTCACTCACTCACTCACTCACTCACTCACTCACTCACTCACTCACTCACTCACTCACTCACTCACTCACTCACTCACTCACTCACTCACTCACATAGTGACGTCATTACACATGTAAAAGGTCATCCACCAAGAGCAGCCTGCCAAAAAGACAGAGATATTTATGTGCTTGTCAGTCCAGTCAAAAGGAGAGAGAAATCATTCTCCCCTTTCTATTTAGCCATCATCATGATAATGCCGCGTAGTCAATCGGAGATGATGGCATAAAGCTTCCATTGGCGCTCTGTCAAATTTTCCTGTGAGGTATGACGAGTCACTTCATTGGTATTACAGTAGACTCTCACCTTCCGGTCAGATCACCAATGCGGTCAGATCGTTATTGCGGTCGATTTTTTTCGGCCCGAATTCGTTCTCAGTCAAAATAAAAATAAATGTTCAGCATTAAAATATGTGATTGATCCGTTAGTTATATAGAAGTTTAAGGGTTAATTGTTTGTTGATAAAGCGTTCCGCTACTTCTGGTCATGCACTGTCTGCGTGCTGGAGTAACTTTTTTTATTTCATGCGTAAATTAGCTGGCCAACCGTCGTAAATAATAATTAAAGACGTTGGAATGTCGTAATTATACAACTCAAAACTTTGCATTTAAGATAGTGTCTGTATAGATTTTACAATTCACAAAATTTTATTATATCATTACATGTTAAGTTTTAATACAAATAATAGACGTGGAATTCTTTTTATATCGGGACGCAGAAGGTTAATGATCCCGATGAGTCTGCGTTCGCACCTGTCGCGACATGTCGGGAGTGAGAGGACACATAAAAAAGGAACTGGCCCAGGCTAAAATCATCAAAAAAGTGGTGATTTTATTTTGGCTTCCTATTATGACCATATGATGTAAACATGTCCATAAACTAGAACTGCAAAAGTTTTTAATTTTTCTGCTGCGCATTCACCAGTTAGGCTAGATATGGAGACGAAATTTTTGTTTTTCTTATTTTTGACATGGTTGTCCATAATTCGAAATCAGGAATTTCGTCTCGGCTGCGGTGTCTGTCCTCAAAGACTTTACAGCAGACCGTTGCCTAGATGACATTCTACATTCTATATTCAATATTGAGGATTAATTACAATACTCTCATGTGAAAATAAATTCCACCGGTCAACAGTCCTCCATCAATTCATTTCTCCAACTGCAGTAAACTGTTCTGTGACATTATTTTGAAAAAATGTTTTTTTTTAATACTTTTTTGTAATTAATTGTGCATAATTATATAATCAATTTTAATTTTGCACTAAATAAAAACACTGCTTTTCTAAACAGCTGCAATAACTTTGAACATATTTATTATTGTTATTATTCATTCATTATTTGGAGCATATATACATAATTGATTTTATATCAAATAGCAGGACGCCAAGTGGTGATTTATTGCCCGATCACTAATGCGGTTGGACCGCCATTACGGTCAAAATTTCTGGCCCATACTTGACTGCATTGGCGGGAGTCTATTGTATGTATGTATTTGGCTCAAGACGAAGGGGAAAACAACTAAACCAACCTTGTCAAATCAGTTTTTTGAAAATTTGAAAATAAAAGGCTTGATGTCAATTTTCTGGGATGAACTTAATTCTAATTTATGCGTTGTAGATATGCTAGATTTATTGCAAACTTTTATTTATTCTTATAATATCGTGTAATGAATAAGAGGAGAGGACAGGTTTGTATCTCTTCTTGGAATTCCTAACTCATTCTAGATCTGACCATCAGAAATGTCGGGCCAATTTCAAACACACAGCAATATTTATGTAAAGAAAAATGGCTCCATGAATTGACTATGTAGTTTGAAATAAAACCGTATTACTTCCTCGCAGCTTATGCCAAATAATGATTTGGATTAATAGAAAATATATTTGATCAATCGCAGAGACGACGAAAGGCTACGCGCCTGTTTTTGCCAATAATCGGCCAGCAGAAATAAACAGTTTACACACCGCCAGTCAGCCTGCCATCAAACTCGATCAACATGTAGTCCGGGGGCCTATGTAATGCCGTAAGATCCAAATGTTTGAGTGAGTGAGTGAGTGAGTGAGTGAGTGAGTGAGTGAGTGAGTGAGTGAGTGAGTGAGTGAGTGAGTGAGTGAGTGAGTGAGTGAGTGAGTGAGTGAGTGAGTGAGTGAGTGAGTGAGTGAGTGAGTGAGTGAGTGAGTGAGTGAGTGAGTGAGTGAGTGAGTGAGTGAGTGAGTGAGTGAGTGAGTGAGTGAGTGAGTGAGTGAGTGAGTGAGTGAGTGAGTGAGTGAGTGAGTGAGTGAGTGAGTGAGTGAGTGAGTGAGTGAGTGAGTGAGTGAGTGAGTGAGTGAGTGAGTGAGTGAGTGAGTGAGTGAGTGAGTGAGTGAGTGAGTGAGTGAGTGAGTGAGTGAGTGAGTGAGTGAGTGAGTGAGTGAGTGAGTGAGTGAGTGAGTGAGTGAGTGAGTGAGTGAGTGAGTGAGTGAGTGAGTGAGTGAGTGAGTGAGTGAGTGAGTGAGTGAGTGAGTGAGTGAGTGAGTGAGTGAGTGAGTGAGTGAGTGAGTGAGTGAGTGAGTGAGTGAGTGAGCATATCTGGAGGGCGCTGGCAACTTAGGTTTCGCTGTGTAATTTAATAGTGAAACGCTTCGACCTTTTGCTTAGCTACGCTATCTATAGTTCAGATAATTTCCGCCAGTAGCAATAGTTGAGGGGTAAATATATTCATCCCAGAGGAGAAACATAATGTAAAAAATATTTAAGAAAGCCACTAACGTTTGATCGTCGTCACCATTGTCCTCATTCATCACATTTAAATTACGATTTTCACAAGTTTCATCACACGGACTGCACATATCAGTGTAACCATAAATGCATAACATGAGCTGCCCATGTCCATATCCTAGTTAGGACGGCCAAAGATTCCGTATAGGACAAAGCCCGAGGAGCTCTACAATCTTAGCTGTGAAAAGGCTTGAGGCCGACAGTCGAGGCCTTTTTCATATCAAAGAATGTAAACTCCGAGGGTTTTAACTGACTTAAAACACATCCGAACACAATGAGGATCCCTCGTGATCATCAGCTCGGCCACACCTGACTTATTATAATACCATGTGCCTATCCAGCCTCCTTCTCAGGGCCAGACAAGTACAGCTAGCTGGCCCTGCTACAGAGCTTTGAGAATCTCTTATGTAATGCCGCGTCCTGATAGGGCCTACAAAACAACAGTCTGGTGACCAGAGCTTGACCCAGTCCAACTGTGTTAAATGTGACATCACGTTGGACATCACGTTGGCTAATCACCGATCACCTTGCCCTATCATTGCCCATCCTTCCACGTGTCACTCACGCAGCAATAGTTTGACCAGTGTATTGTTTAAGTCTTGCTTACAAAGTCAAGGTCATACTTTTTAAACATGTGGTGATTAGATTGGCCAGCCAGAAAATTGGGTCAAGCTCATAAAAATCTCCAACAGAACACATTCAACTGTGCAATCAATCAGAGCCACTAGTCAACGCTAGTTGAAGGATAGTGAATCTGACAAAATGATGCCTACCATGATAATTAGTCTGCACCAGGTCAACAAAAACTCTCCTATCCCGGCTTAGAATATAGGCCTAGTGGTGTCGAACAAAGAAAATAATGTAGTGGACTTAGGTTTCGCTGTGCAATTCAATTCTGAAATGGCGTGGCTTTTTGCTCAGCTCCACAATCCTCTGTTCAGATACTCCCCGGGGTGACAATACCTGAGGTGTAACTCCACTCATTTACCTAATTTTGAAATATTGCAGGTAGTTTGATGCCCTATCGCAGCCGTATCGGTGATCATTGGTGCCAGAGCTGCATTATAATGTAACTATATCAAGTTGAAATGTCAAAATACAATGTCACCATAAGACATTAGAACGTTAGAATTCAATATTGCCTTATGATATTATTATATTGGATCATAATGTTATCATAGCCAGCTGTGTGTTAATATGAGGTTATTTTTATAAAGACATGACAATAAAATATCAGTATATGGAATTATATTCTCATGATATGTCCTTTTCACGTCTAGATGTAGCATTGTATTAAGAGGGTATGCCATTTTAATTTATTGCTGTGGCATACTGATGTCAGTACAATGTATATTGAATTATTATATCATTAACGCTATGTGGTATTATTATGTATATTAGATTATAGTATACTACATTAAGGTGTCAGTATCACAGATACGTACTAAGTATATATCTATGGTCAGTATATATTGCATTATTATATCAGGAGCGAGATAGAATAATATACTAGAACGCTAGAATATAGATTTAACGTCACGATATACAATTTTAACGTATCATTTCAGGGCAATAAAATATAAGGATATGATTGATAATGTTATCGTAATTATGACACTGTAATCTTAAAACAATGTATCACAAGAAATAAAACAGCACACAAAGTTTACGTGGAAAAAGTTTGTTGTTCAACTTTATGTCCAGAGGGGAAATGGTTGACCAAAACTTCATAACAGAAAACATTTTAATTATTATTCACCGTCTAATGAAATCACACCAGCTAATGATAATATGTATAGGTTAGTAAAGATACTCAGCAGCACTCTGTTCCCATCGGCTATGGATATTACAGGACTATATCATTTGCACCGGAGCTGATGAAAGCAGTGGCGGATCCAAAGGTCCCACGCTCAGGGTCCCACAAACAAAAAACGACCACATTTGGACAGGAATATGCTCTCGAATGCATCATCTGAAGCCTTAGATTTAAAAATTTCCGAGGGAGCATGTCCCCGACTCCTCTACAGCAAATAACAGGCTGGCTGTGCCATCTGTGGTGTGTAAAAATTATTGTAAACAATCGGCAACCCTCCGCTTGTCAATTCCTAGATCCGCCGCTGGAATGATTCAATATGTGACTATTCAAATGGATAAATAGAGTCAGCCATGTGTTTTCACTTATTTTCAATGATTTGGTTATATGATGGCTAAAGGGTTAAATATTTACTATATAAATATATCACACACATACATACATAAATGTTATTTTTTAGTTTTGCATTTTAGACACATAGAACATTTTGAACAGGTAGGCTTTGGTACTTAAAGAGTTATTTGTTTCATCTTGTGTCGCAGATGAGAGTCTTGAATAGCGCTAATATTGCTATTTAAGTAAGCCAAGGAAAATACATATCTGTTCATACTTATTTTTTTTTCTTTAACATTGACTTTAGCATCAACACATTTTACTTCATTTGCTATATTTCTTAGCATAACAATGGAGGCCATTAGTTTGTTGTATTTATATGATTTTGGGACCTAAATGGTCTACAATTTATTTTCTACAACTATTACATCAATTACATACCTTATATAGCAGATAGATAGATTGGGGTATCACGGAAATCATCAAATGTATATATTTATATCAGTTTGGTACTTATAGGGTTGAACCAATATATATACAACGTATAAATAAATATATATTTATAAATATATATTTACGTAGCCTAAAGAAATGTCGTCATTATTTTATCCAAAAGATGGTAATCTTATATATTTGAAGTCATTTATTGCATAATATTGTGATAAATTTGTTATTGTGGATGGTTCTATATTATCAGACCCCTTGTTCACAAAGTGTTCATCTGTCAAATTTGTGCAAGAATATCACAAATGCCTCAGCTATATTCATATTCTTGATATTCTCACATTTTATTTGGTAGATAATGCACTTTGGTATATTTTGTTTTCCATACTGCTATACTATTACCCTTGCTATTTAACCAAGAAACCCGAGAAATATCCCATTTTTAGTCAAAGTGGACTATTTTTTAATATTGGTGAAAAGTACTTTCTTATGCTTAAAAAAATTGGTACCATGTTTTTTTTATCACTTATGCTATCAACAATTGATTTTTATACATGGCATAAAATAAACATTTTGTTCCCGCACGAGCTGGATCTTCTACATAGGCCCCCGGACTAATGATGCGAATCGCTGTTACAAACGATATATCTATCGGGCTGCGAGGTGATGGGCAATGGCCTGGTCGGCGGACCGCTTCACCCAACTACCGATTTACTTTCTCACTTTATCCCCGTCGGGGCGACAGTGAACACAAATAGTATGACTCCATGATGTTCTTGATCCTCCTTTAGTCAATTATGATTTGTCTTGTAAATAAATGTTGTGTACAGATCCGGACGAGACACGAGACACGGTCCTGTGGCTGCGTGGATCAGACGATGCGACCGTGGTGTAGGCTCACGATTTTGGCGGTAAAAAGCTAGCGTGGACGGGTCTCGACGACGAAAGAGAATGGGACGCTATCACCACATTACCCCGCGTTAAGTGACAACGTATGATCACAAACTAATTTTTGGGAAAAGCGTCGAAGTCGGTCTGTCCGAACAGTGCACTAAATCTACAATGATTCTAAAATATTTCAACTGACTGAGTGAAAAAATACAGGGTGGGCGGGTGGCGAAGATCATGCACGCAGCGTGAGAAAGTTTTTCAAAGTCCATATGTTTCCTATCCTTTTAACACCATTGTTCTCTGTATTATGCATGTGCTGTTTCTGCATATGTCGTCCGACCCTATTGAACTTTAATTATTACATCCAATACTGATCCATGCATTTACCTTTGAAATTTACTTAATTAATGTTACTTTACATTACTTAATTATGCCAGGCCTGGCGAAATCATATTTACAAATTACGATTATATCGATACGGGCAGTTGGTCCCACCGTAAATGGCGTTGGGTGCCACTACGGCATGGACCATCTGTACGAATCAAGCCGGAGTATGGATTTCGCGTCCTACTCTTGTCTGTTTCACGGAATTATCCCATATATCTTTATCGCTGTCGGCGAAGTTTGAGTTACTTCTAGCAGCCTTTTTTCGCTGTTCGTATCATTTATGGCGGTATTGCTATCCCTTAAATGTAAAGGTACACGTTAGTACGTTCTCTAACCGCTGTCGCTCTCGTTAGCACGAGTAACGGAGGGGGTTCGAGAATGCGGTGCTGGTTTATCGTGTCATATTACTGCCGCCAAGATGTGTTATGTAGAACGAGTGGTTCGTCCTTTGTTGGGTGGTACAGTGTCAAAGGCAATGGCCCAACATTAAATCAATGCTCATCTTGTGAACATGCGATTGCTGTGTTTTATTTGCTAATTAGCAACTCACTAATCCCTTGAACGCTAAGTGCGTTGGGGCAGCGTGATGAGCGTGACATCTGCAAGCCCACAATCACTGCACAAACACATGTCGTTTACGCAATTAGCGTGACGGACCGTGACAGAACAACGGGACACTTACCCATTGATTTAACCCTTTCGTCCCCGAAATCTGATGACGGAGGCGGACATCGGAACGGCAGAACTTGGAAGCAAATATACATTAGGAAGACCCGTTCCTGTCAAAATCGTGACGGATGTAGAAGATGACGGAACAGCAGAGGAAGGATCACCGAGGCCTGTCTGTATTAAAAATTATTGCATATTTGTTAAATTTATCGAAGCGTGTATGTCATACACATAGTAGAGTAAACATAAAATGTCATTTTTAAATATCAAGGTCAATTTCAAGGTCAGTACTACACATTGAACACGAAAATCTGATCATCACTATCTGTTTCGGCTATTATTTTAACTCTGGATATGTACACTAGGATGTAGAGGATAAAATAGTATTTTTACCTAATTTGGAGGCTGCCAGTAAATATCTTCGGAACTGCGAAATGAAGTATTATTTGATCAAAAGTCATATTGTGTGCATGGGTGGGCTGTATAAAGACTGCTGGAGATGTTTTTAGGCCAGATTACAACAGCCTTGAGAGGAGGTTATGTCGTTTATAGTAGACCCACATACACATTTAATTGTCAAGGAGATAATATAAAATAGAATCTCAGCGAAAATGGAAACTGGGCTAACACCATACTTTCAGGTTATGATATTACTCAGGGGTTGGCACATATATGTCGCCTTTGTCAACGTGATGGGATAATGAAACCCGAAATGTCACAAGACATTTGATCCAAAGGCAATATATTCACTGGCACATTTGTTTACATAATTCGGAGAAACAGGATATATATCTAAAGGTATCAA
This sequence comes from Flabesymbios commensalis, assembly GCA_964017125.1. Lineage (NCBI taxonomy): Eukaryota > Metazoa > Annelida > Polychaeta > Terebellida > Flabelligeridae > Flabesymbios > Flabesymbios commensalis. Next base: position 73,866,442 of record OZ024908.1, on the reverse strand, counting down.
ACAGTTTGATACAACTGTATGCATCTGGTCGATAATGCAGATGCAATCGTTTAGTGTAGGGTCTTATGTAATTCCGTGGGAATCTCGTGTTAATTCTTGTCATCTACGTTTTTCTTGTTTAGAATTTTATACTGATGCCAAAATAATAGGGTGTCATTTTTTACAGGTCACCTTAAGGTCATTTTTCGACCCCTAGAGGTCATGACTCCTAGATCTCATTTATTTATTTATTTAAACACATGTCTTACTAGTCGTGTAACACATCAAAATGACAGGAAATATCATGAAATTAAAAAAAATGCATTTTGAAACCCCTCGAAGGTCATTTCAAGGTCAACTATTGCAATGTTTTCAAATATAGGCCTACATATTAGTCAATGGATCGGTCACCATGCACCCCCCCCCCCCAACTTACTCACTCCCACCAACTTTTTTTAAGCTTTGATATGTCCAAAACATGAAATGAGATGTTACCAGTAAAAAAGGGACGAACTTAATATTGCGACCGCTTTTATAGGGGTACCCCCAAATCTGTCTGACATTTGGGGGTAGGATTATGTAAGCGTATGTCGTTGGTGTTATTAACCAATTAGTATATAAACTTATTTGCAGTAGAGTAAATAGTCGTCTCTCCACATACGCTCAAACATGTTTTTATTATAATATAATCAGAATGAACAGCAAAACAAGCTAGTCAACATTAAAAACAACATATATTAAATGGTAGTTATTAAACATATCCATATCTGGCCTATGTTTTCTGAACCCAGATATGTGTATGCTTTCAAATGTGTGTTATTTATATTTATAAAATATAAAGATGTTTTAATGAAAGAATATTGCAGCCTTTTATGAGAATAAGTCCAGTTAGCCTGGGTTGAAATCTGAAACATGCAACTTTGCTCGGGATTTTAGTGTAGGCCTATACTTTTGTAGTCATTGTTTTTACATAATTTGCGGGTGATGAATGTGAATCTGCCAGATAACGTTCTATATTTGGAGACATTTTCATCCAAATTGGCAAAACACAAAATGGCCACCAAAATGTTAAGAAAACACTATATTTTCTATAGTTTGTCGCAGATAAACGCACAATTTGTGGTTTCTGCAACATTTTTAATTGTTAATTTTTTCCTTGTGTCTTTGGATAGAAATGACTTTTATTTGCCCTTTAGATCCAAGACATCCGCCGTTTTTCATGTACTTACTGTCACTATATATACGTATATGACGTTTGTGTTGTAACATAGTGGATTAGGACTAAACGTTACTGACGAGTAAATTTGAAAGAAAAAAACCAAAATGGCGGCGAAATTATCTTCATATGAACAGGAAACAAAATGGCTATCAAAATGTAAATTTACCCGATTTTTAATTTGTGGCTCGGAATTGCTCAATGTTTCGATTTTGTGTGACTTGGGGGCCGAAACAAGCATTTCTGGCGTTTATTGTTCATCGTTTGACCTATAGTTTTTTGTAAAATCCAAGATGGACGTCATTTTGCATATTTACTATTTAAATAATGATGCCATTTTCAATACTAAGCACATCAAAGCATGTTAGAATATACTGTACTTAAACACAGTTTCGAATGCCTTGCAACCTAATCTACCGTAATACGTAGCCTACTTTTTAGATTTCCATTAAAAAAATGTTGTATATGATATTATAGTTCACGTGCATAAAAAATACTTTTATTTGTCTGTTGGCGGTAACCATTTTTAAAAAAACATAGGTCAAATATATATATGGCCAATAATTATGTTTTATCAAGTCGTTTCCATTGACCATGTTTACTAGTTTGTTTTGTTGTCGATTTTGATTATTTGTAGTAAAAAAAAATGTTTAAACGTATGTGTTGAGATGACTGTTTAATCCACTGCATCATGTAATACATAAGTAGAACGTATATTTAGTTATCTTTTTTATGGTATATTGCATGTGTAGATTGGTCAGCTACAACTGCAACGACAGACGTTTGCGTAACAGTAACCCCTAATTTTAGGTTTGGGGGTACCCCCACATAAGCGTTCAAAATACATATTTCGTCTTTATTTATTTACTGGTAACATCTTTGAAACTTTGAAACTTTGAAATTATATCCAGCAGCACCTCCTATTTGGAGTATCAGGCTGGAGGGGGGAAAGGGCTGGTGGATTTAGTCAACCAGTTGACTCTTGAACGCTGCCACAGTTTTTGATTCCATGGCAGCTGCCGGAAGAGAATTCCAATCAGGGATAGTTCGATGCCAAAAAGAATTTTGTCCCAGTGTGGTGTTAGCTCTGAGATGTTTATAGGCCTGATTGTGCCCACCACGTGTTCTTCTGTCCGCTGGGATTAAACGGTCATTGATATGAATTTCGACTAGCTCATTTAAAATTTTGAACATGCTTACAAGTCTAGAATTTTTACGTCTTGTTTTCAAGTCAGTCCAGCCCAGGTTCTGAATGAGAGATGTCACACTGGCTGTTTGTCTATAATTTTGGGTGACAAATCTTGCTGCTGATCTTTGAATTTTTTCTAATTTATCAATTATTTCATGTTTTGGACATATCAAAGCTTAACAAAAAGTTGGTGTGGGTAAGTAGTGGGGGGGGGGGGGGTCGCACAGTGACCAATTCTGGCCTATGGATTATATGTGTGTTTAGGAATATGACCTTCAAGAGACCGGAAAGGATATTTCTTAATTATGAATTTTGACTATTTCTTGCCAATTTACTTCAATTAGCTATATTACACGACTACATTACCTTGAAATACAAACGTTTTAAAGAATTAACATGCAATTCCCACGGAGCCACATTTACTGACATAAGACCCTACACTAGTTGAAACAATATAAAAAAATGTCAGCTAAAATACAGCAGCCAAATTGACTAATTTGGTAATTCAACGAAAGAAGACTATATTACACCTCGACACACCTCTTTGGCAGACACTCATTAATCTATTTACTTTTTTTCTACGATGCTTATCTTCTCAAACATGTCCCGATGAGGTAGATATGGCAGATCCAAATTTTCGAAGAGCCAGCACTAAAAACTTATCAGACCATGTAAAAACGTGTCATCACACATTGCGACACTTTTCACTCCTTACCAAACTGCCAACTTCTGATAACCTATTGTCTTCGGTGCAGCTTGCCATCTTCCTCGTTTCACTACTCTTTGGATTGAAGAACGAGCGTTTAAATGTATAACGATATCTGACGAAAGTGTAAAAAAAGTTGAATGTGATTATCATTATAAGTATGCTGAATCAATAGCTCCAGTTGAAATATTGAAGACAGTAAAGAGTCAACTCTGACTCTGAACTTTCCACTTTCTATAACGTATTGCACACTTGTTCATAAAATAAAGTCAAACTCAATACCTGGTGGAGATTCATTACACATAAATGTGAATTAAAACAAGGCGGAGCTGTTCGTATTTTCAGATGAGTACTTGAAAGAGGGATGTACCTTCATGTACCTTCAGGAAAGGTTCTGCTAGTCACCATCAGATACAGGGTGGTGTTTATAAAGACAATAATAAACGAAGTAAATTATATCAGCCCTTGTCATCAAGAAGAAGCTGACACATAATCTATTCTATACGTCAAGCATACCAGCTCAGTTAATCACAAAAATATTTCATTGCCACAGATAACTGAATTGTATATTCTGATTCTGTGTTGATGATTGATGTGGCCTTATTCCACAAAAAAATAGGACTTGATCAGCTATTTGGTGAATTTGAAACACCAACAAATTACTGAATATTTTCACTGCACAATATTGCTGAAAAGCTTGGCTCTGAACATGCATTGGCACTTCTCTTTTTACATGCATTTAGTGGATGTGATACGGTTTCCAGATTCTCTATATTGACAAGTAACAAGTGATTTATTTCTGATGACCTTTCAAAAGGTAAGACAGACATTCCAGGAGAGAGCTGGCTAAAACAAAACATACACTCAGTTGCATAAGCTCTATACGTCAATTTAAAGATATGTGATATATATACAATGAGAATTACTTAAATTTACCTAAAATGCATTTTATGAACAGAGATATGTTTTGTATGTTATCAGACTTGTTATCATTCACAAGTTTCTTTAACATTGAAGTGTATGGTCTTTTCCAAAATTTACTTTCGACGTATTTTTTTCTTTTATTTTTAAAGTGGCGGTAGATAAGTAAGTAATGATATTCATCACCTATATCTTCATGGCACAAACGCATATCGGGCGGGATGTTCTCTTGGCATCCCTGCTCAATCGGCAAATGGTGATTGTGACACCTGAATTTTGTTTAAATTTTACAAAGATTATCAGGCAAATCAACCAAATATTTTTCAAGTTTAAAATTATTTTTAGAAATACGATAATTTATGCATTTTCTGCTTTCCGATATGCTTTCGTGCCATTTTTGTATGAGCTGGTCCTTCAATCTTAGCTTAAGTATGTTTCTGAATGTGCTAACGGAACATGGCAAAGACTGCGCTAACCAGATCCCCGGGAAGCCAGAATCATTCAAAGTACATCTTATCGATGATAACCAGTTTAATTTAAAAATATTAAATTTATCCGATGTATACAATAAATTATATATCATGTGCGAGATTTTACTCTGATCTTCATTGACAAGCTTTGCCCAGTATACAATCATTCTAGCTTTAATATTTATATCTAGAGGTGTGATTCCTAAATCTCCATACACCATAATTGAACAGGTGGAGTTATTGACAGCCAGAATATATTCACAGAATCTAAGTTGTAATTTTTCTAAGATGTCACATTTTTCTTCCCCCGACACTTCAGATGAATACAATATAACAGGTTTTACAAGGTGAGTAAACAGTTTGACCGCTACATCAACTGGTAAAAAAGTTTATTTTTTTTTAGTAAGGCGAACATAGCTCAGTTACCTTTTTGATATAGGTTTTGCTTTGCCACAAAAAATTTTGCATTATAATTAAAAACAATACCTAGGTAATTGTATTCATTCACAACTTCAATGGTTTCTCCGCCAAAGTAAAACAGGTGTGGCTTTCTCAATTTACCTCGTGAAAAAATCATTACTTTGGTTTTACTGATATTAAGTTTTAAGTCATGTAGTGTGCAATACTCCTGCATTCTGCTCAGAGATGTTTTGAGATCATCTGGTGATTCTGCTAATAAAACAGTGTCGTCCGCATACATCAGTGAATATAATTTAGAAAAAAACAATTTATTTTTCTATCTAATAGTTCTTTCCGATCTTCATTCACGTATCTTACGCCTGTACATTGTTCAGCCAAAAAAGTTTTCAAATATGCTAAGTAAATGGAGAATAACAGTGGAGACAGGTTTTCTCCTTGGCGAACTCCTATATTACAAGGAAAGGAACTGGATGTAACTCCCTTATCAGATACCACTGATTTTGCTTTTGAGTACATATTTTTAATAACTTTTATCATTTTTCCTGCCATTCCCATTGATAATAGCTTAGTCCATAATTTTAATCTATAAACAGTGTCGAACGCTTTCTGATAGTACATATTTTTTTGAGTACATATTTTTAATAACTTTTATCATTTTTCCTGCCATTCCCATTGATAATAGCTTAGTCTATAATTTTAATCTATAAACAGTGTCGAACGCTTTCTGATAGTCAACGTAGCAACAATAAAGACGTTTGCGCTCATAAAGATATAAATCTGCTAAAGATTTAAGAACAAAAATGTGGGCGACAGTGGAAAAATCAGATATAAAACCAGCTTCTTCTTCTCCAAAAGTTTTCTTTATCTTCGACATAACATGGTAATCTTTTGTTAATACAGCTGGTGAATAATTTCCCTAGGCAGCTCAGTAGAGCTATTCCTCTATAATTTTCGGGATCACCTTCATCATCTTTATTTTTATAAATAGGTTTTATGCTACCAAGTAACCAATCGTCAGGTACTTGACCAGAAGCCAGTACAACATTAAAAAGTTTTGTATATATTGGTGCTATGTTGTCAGGCGAATGTTTGAAAAAATCATTTATCACCATATCATGTCCGGCAGTTTTAATATTTCCCAATTTTTTGATATTTTTTTCAACTTCTTGAGTAGTGAAAGGTTGGTTCAGAAAAGGGTCAGGATCAAAAGTGAGTGAGTCATCTGCTTCGCTAGTATCTGTGTGTGGTTTTGTTTGTATTACCTGATGTTAATTTAGTAAAATGTTCTTGGAATGTTTCAATAAAAATCTGTTCAATGACTTTAGAATTTTGTTTTCCTTGGATAATTTTCCAATATTCCTTAGGATTTTCTGTGTGAAGTTTACGTAGTTTTGTAATCGTGTGTTTCTTATATTTCTTAAATGCTTTGTTTGTCGCTGCCTTGTATTGTTTGCATGAATTTCTTATAAGGTTTAAGTTTTCAGAAATTGTTAATTTTCTATATTTGTTTTTACACTGCATCATAGTATGTAGTGCATCCTCACAATCGGTATTATACCACGGTTTATGTCGGAGGTTTCGTTTCCTTGGTTCACCGTCAGTCACCTCCATTGGTTTTGACATACCACAAGCAGAAGCTGATCTTTTCAACACCTGGTACAAGTCGCCTACAATACCATTGATTATCTCTAGTGACACGCTCTGGGGAGTTGACTCAGCTTCATTTAATTTTCTTTCAATGTGTAAAACATCCATGGTACATAGGTGTTCATTAAACAATTCGGATTGATCAGAATTCCATTGGAATTTTTCTGTTTTTGTGGGTTTATTCTATAAGCTACCATTTTGAACCTTATACGATTGAAGAATTTTGAAATCTGCATAGACAGGACAGTGAACATCACTGATCAGCGGGTCGAAATCTAGTATTTCAAAATCTAAAATTTATTCTATGCAGCTTGGAGTTATTATAATATAATCAACATTACTTGATTTTTTACATGTTTTGTTACCGACATTAAAGTCTTTCCCAAATCTACCATTCATAATGAGCAAATCTAGGCTACGACATTACTCAATTAGTCTTCTCCATGTGTTATTTACAATGCTGTCTGAGTTAACCCTATCAGCTACAGGGGCATGGTTATTTGCATGTTATACATTATCTTCACATATATTTACAGAATTATTCACATCGTCATCGTTATGAGCTGGGTGTATACGATCTGATAAGTGTACGATTCTAGCGTTGAAATCTCTTAACAAGCAGACCTGTGTGTTTTCATTCTCTGATGTCAGTTCAACAATAGTGTTTTCAATCATATCAAAGACTGTCGGGTCGGCGTAGGGAGAGTCGCTTGGGGGGATTATATACGAGACCAAATATAACAGGTTTACTGTTTTGAGAATTTGAAAATTTAATCCAGAGTGTTTCGTTAATTTCGTAATATATTTTTCGATTGATTCATGTACCAGTATTGCAACTCCCCCAGATGACTTCCTTGCACCTTTTCGATTGTTTATGATTATTTTATAATCAGGAATTGTTTTATCATTCAGGCAGTTGAGTTTTGTTTCTGTTAAAAAAATAAGTTGCTACTTTTGTATGAATTCTTCAAATTCGTATTGTTTTAATTTAGATTTCAATGCACAGATATTTAAAAGATCAATACCTGAGCTATCTAAATCTTCTTTGTTTAGTTTTTCACAGTCTCTTTTGTTAACATTAACCATGTTAGCATTGTTATGACCTATGCAATCTGCCTGGCACATGTCCTAACTACTGTTGGTTGGTGGTGTTACTTTCTCGAGTGGAGAGGAACTAAGTCTCTGCTCTTTAGCGAGTTGACCAGCAGTCTGGCTGTGATTTGAGCTATATTTTCTCTTGCAACCACCAGTGCTCTCAGGCAAGAGTGAGTTGACTATAGAGACAATAGACAAGAGAACGATGTGGGAGACGGGGGACCTTATGACCCATATGATGGCTGTTTTAGTCAATTGAGCAGCATAGAGAATGCAAATAATGTTTCCATGGAGTTAAATGCCATTTCATCTGGAAATTGAACAAAGAGCCTGATTACCTCCACCTGATCAGTGGGTTGGACAAAAGACGCTCTAGAGGATGGCTGCCATTTTGGACTGATTTCTGTTTTGGATGCTTTTTCTTGTAGGCCTATATAAGTTTTTAACGATTACCGGAGACTGCAGCGGCTATGGGTGAAGATATATAATGATATATATAATAATATATATGATAGAGATATATAATGATAGAGAGGGACGTGACGGACATGGCTAGAGCGCAGAGCTTAGCCAATGTCACTGCCTGCCGTACGGTCTCGAATCCCGCTCGGTGCAGGATTTTCAGAGAAATATCATGTTTCTCCCCTCTCAATAATGGGACATTATTTCAATGTTGTGTCTTTGGGCAATAAACGTTACCCTCACATGCTTCACTTGAGTCAGGTGTAAATGAGTACCTGGTAGGACAGAAATGACAATGTGTGCGACTAGTTCCTAGCGCCGAAATGGCTGCAAGTGCTGTATGCTCCAAAGAAGGAGTTGAAATGGTACATGAATGAACAGATCCAGTGAAGCGCACAGAGCATTGTATGTTCACTATATAAGAGCTCACCACTATTTTTTTTTTTAGATGTGTCTGCTCTGCACTCTGTCTCTGCCATAGAAATATGCGCTACACGACTGATTGAGCACAAGCGCCTCATAAGACATTAACTCAAATGAAATATTCTATATGTCATGTAATAAACAAAGGCTTGAAAGACCATACTTTTGTCTCATTATTTTGAAATAACAATATGAACTAGAAGAGTCTAGTTTTTTGTAAAAAAAATTGGATAAGTCTCTCCTCCTGCAGCGTAACCATAAAGGTTGATAGCTATTAGATGTTGTGTCAATGGCTTTTTAAATTAATGTTACTGAACAGCTCCTCTGGACAGTGGAACCCGTTTTTTATATTTACAGCATCTTCTCCCGCAAGGTTCGCTACTCCTGAGACCTCGTTGTGTCAAGACTTGCTGCCGGGAAGATGATCTACAGTAACTAAATCGTCTTAAGGCTCAATCAGTTGGGCAACAGTTTTAATATCTTCACACCTGGTGATGTGTAAAACACAAATGTTGCATGCCAACACTCCCAGCAAACACGAGACGTTGACCCAATGCTTGTCTAATTCTGGCCCACCGTCTGTGACGCTGGCCCAGCATAAAACCAGCACTGGTTCAACGTCTCGTGTTTGCTGGGCTGCGGGTCAGGCAGTGCAAGCCGACACCGACCCAATGTCTGGTAAATGTTGGGCCAGCGTCTCCGGTACTGGCGTAGTCAGTAGGCCTACTTAATGCTGGATGTAATACCCCACGATGCTTTTGAACAAATGCTGGATTAATATTGGCCCGCCGTCTGTGACGCTGGCCCACATGCAGCGTGGCGTCAAACACGACAGGGTAAGCCAATACTGGGCTAATGTTGGCTCAGCGTCATAGACGGTGGGCTAACAATAGCCCGACATTGGGTCAACGTCTCGTGTTTGACCGCCTGCATGATAGATGGAGAGAACAGAACACACAGACACAAAACTGATGTGACATAAAAATGAGCGGTGAGAAGTAAACCCATCTCCCCTTCTGTGTACAAAGCGGAGACATAATATTCACATCATAATAAGTTCTATGTCATTACACTAATTTTACATTATTTTCCCACTGTAATAGCTCTGACATCAAATTTTATACTAATATGCCTGTTTTTAATTACATTATTCCATGTACAGAATATTTTTATCAAATACTTCCACATTAAAATGACCTGTAGAACAGCTTTTATTTGTAAAATTATGATTAAAAACGAAAATATATAATTTCGCTGGCGGCCATATTGGAATTGGCCTAAAGTGTGTGTTCCGGTCCGATTTTTTTTGGGGGACTATCAGATAAGTCAGGAAGAGGTCAATATCTTACTCCCTACCAAATTTGGTACTTGTATCCGGAAGGGAAACACATTTCGGTCTTACCAATCCCACTAAATTATTATACATGAGCTTGGACATGCATTGGGAACGTTCAATGAACAATCCAGTGATTAGGGGCCCACACGAACTATGTGTATTTGTCATCAACTAACATGATGGAGCTTATACCAATATTTGCCCTAACCGGTGCTGATGCTTGTTGGAATCTGCATAAATACAGACCATAAACACTAATCCTAGTGAGTATCTATATGTGTAGAAATGTGCACATTTTCAAAACCGTTGTCTTGTAGTGCTATGACATGCTTGGCTCCCCTAATAACACGCGAATTGTGTGCAGATACACGGTCACCGTGATACAAGTAAATATAAAACGTTTAGTGCTGAGAGCTATCGAATAAGCAAAAAAGAGTATCAAGTATCTTGATGACTCTATAATGTATAAAGACACAAATTGGTATAGCATATTCCAAGTGAACAAATGAACAAATTAACAAGTGAACAAATGAGGTGAACATCAATCTTAAAGGTGTATGATATCAGCAATACTTAAACATGAACTCACGTGTGTGCCTTTGTCGTGGGCTAAAAGCAAAGGTTATTTGCATTGAATATATTGGCCACGTCCAAAATGTTTCTCACCCTGTGTCAGTGTCTGTATCTTGATCGAGTGAGATGCACTTGTACAGATCATGGATAAGCCACCATGTCGCTTAGGAAAGTTCTACAAGAGTGCATTTAGTGCGACGAGAAGTAAATATGTACTGATGTTATGTTACTTCTCATCAACTTGATTGGTCGGGAAGATATAAATATCTAGATTTTGAGAGAAATATTTCCTAAGTGTGAAAACAGTCCTACTATTCGGTTTCATGAAATTCCAGACATAATTATTCTAGTATGAATGAATGAAATGAAAACTTCTATAGCGCCTAACTCCTCGAAGGGCCGAGCTCAGAGGCGCAATCCATCCTTATCAAATTCCAAAGAAGAGTCGAGGGAAATAAGCATGGTCGTCATCAGGGAGCCGGGGCGCAGAAGAGCTAGGGCGGAAAAGCCAGATCGAAGAAATGTGTTTTTAACAGTTTTCTGAAAGAGGAAATATTTTTAGCTACACGAAGGTGTGCAGGCAGTAAATTCCAGAGAGTAGGACAAGAAACAGAAAAGGCACGCGCACCGAACTTAGTTCTGATACGTGGTACTTTGAGTTTATTTGTATCGTTTGATCGCAGATGGTTTACGGAGTCGGCAGAAAAAAGAAGGCTAGATAAATAAGATGGCTGTCCATCATTGAGACAACGAAATAAAAAAGTTCATATTTTGAATTGTATTCTAAACTTGATTGGAAGCCAATGTAATGATTTTAAAAGAGGAATAGAGCGACTGAAACGAGGAGCCTTTGTCACAACCCTTGCTAAACAGTTCTGAACACGCTGTAATTTATGTAGATCTTTAGCTGGAATTTCGTGTGATAAGGAGTTACAGTAGTCCAGTTTGCTTGTCACCAGTGCCACTGCAATTTGTTTTGCTAAAGCTAGAGGTAGACTTTTTCTGATGTGTTTAAGATCTCTAATGTGATAAAAACAGGAACTGGACACCTGTGAAATGTGCTGACAAAAATTCAAACCACTGTCAAAAAAGACACCCAAATTCCTTGCGGAATCTGCTCATTGTCCTAGTACAAGCACATTATGTACTGGCAGCCTGTAAAAACCCTAGTATAACTATCCTAAGCAAAATATGTTTTTAATAACAGAACACTAGCACACCATGACACTTGACACTGCTCAGTATGGGTTATCCCGCCTATAAAAAGCACCGCATGCTATTCGTCGGCTCACTCTGTCAAGAGTTTAACCATTTCATGGGCCGTGATTGGTCGGTTTCAGTGTTTAAGAGAGGGGGCGTGGCGCATTGATAGATCGCCTGACTGCCTCGCCAGTCATGTTCGAAACCCTCCGAGCCTTCTTGGGTCTTTCAGATAAATATCATTGTTTCTCCCCTCTCAATGTGACTAGAAGATCACACTAAAGGTGTTCATCGAGTTAAAGTTGAGACCAGCTAGTCAATCAATGTTAATTTCGCGCAGGACCACGAGCTGCATGCTCCTTCACATATCAGTGTGTTGGATACACGACTCTGGTGTGTATCGCCTAAATCCGCACTGTTGAATCAGGGAGTAACTTAACGAATTAGTCTACCACCATAATGTGTGTGCTCATATTCAAACACTGTACATGGTGCCGTCAATTGGAAATTAAGCTTTAGCAATAGTGTTGTGTTTTACAATTTTATGTACAAATCTGCTCTTTTAATGGCTCAATCCATTAGAAACTCTATTGACAAATATATAGATTACGGTCATTAGACACATTGTCAGTGGCTTTTCGCTAATTTTCCTTAAATAGTCGGAATCCATGACCTTTAAAATGTATAAAAAAAATTGTGCAATTCGCCTAAGTATCAGCAGAACTATACACAATTAAGATTTTGCTATTGTTTCTTTGGCTACAATTTTGAAAGACATCATAATATGCTTTTAAGCACAGTGATAGTTTGTTATCCGCCCCGACAGCATCCTAGGTCTGGACCTTACTGGACATGCCTGTCAGATTGCTTATAGCAAAGAAATACCTCTAGTCATTTGCTCAGCACTTTAGCAGCCCATGGCTGGTTATGCGGTCTGACTTCACCAGTATAGTGGGACTAAAGTAACAGCGGAGACAGGAGAGGAGCGATAACACAAAATGGTGTCACAACATCACCACACGTTAGCCTAATGATCAGCCTACCAAGTGTTTAACTTAATAGGTTTTATCAGCAAGTTTGTGACGCTGAACCAATGTTAGTTTAATATTAAGCCAGCGTCGCAGTGAAACAAAACTCCTGAGTAAAAAATATGTTTGCTTGTAATGTATCCTTTGTGCATATAGCGCAGATCTCAAATGAATCATGATTCGGCAAATTAAGCTTGTAATTATCATTACGATTATACCATAGCTTTTTTTCTTATTTATCATAATGTATACGCAATTATACTGACCGCCAGAGCTCACATACTAGCGGATTATATATATTGTCATATCTCCAATGAAAATCGCGATGGCTTGTTCATCTGAGGTTCTTTGATTTGTTTTGCTTCTGGTATCGACTCATGTATTAGGCAGCATACATTAGCATGATCATCCCTTTGCACTGTACTACTGATTGTAAAGTACGACTATATATTTAATTCGTTTTAGCAGACGATTAAATCATTGATATTGGGAAATAAATAAATAATAATATTAAACATCAAAATTTGCAAATGTTTCGTCTCAATTAAATAAATATGAGTACTTTCCACCCAATTGAAGTACCATGACCCACAATTTTATGTGGGTGAAAATATGAATTTTGATGTAGCGCTTTAATATAAGGGTTAACAGCTCTATAGCCATTCAATAGAGTTGGTGATTCTATGCTGAAGCAGGCGGTTGTGCAAGGGGTTGACTCTGTCAGGGGTAGCTATGTCAGGGGTTGACCCTATCAGGGGTTGGCTATGTCAGGGGTTGACCCTGTCAGGGGTTGAACCTGTCAGGGGGTGGCTATGTCAGGGGGTGACCCTGTCAGGGGTCGACCCTGTCAGGGGTTGACCCTGTCAGGGGGAGGCTATGTCAGGGGTTGACCCTATCAGGGGTTGGCTATGTCAGGGGTTGACCCTGTCAGGGGTTGAACCTGTCAGGGGGTGGCTATGTCAGGGGGTGACCCTGTCAGGGGTCGACCCTGTCAGGGGTTGACCCTGTCAGGGGGAGGCTATGTCAGAGGTTGGTCATGTCCGGGAATGCTTATGTCAGGGGATGGCTATGTCAGAGGGTGGCCATGTCAAAGGATGGCCATGTCAGGGGATGGCCATGTCAGGGGATGGCTATGTCAGGGGATGGCTACGTCAGGGAATGACCATGTCAGGGGTTGATCCTGTCAGGGGGTGTCCATATCAGGGGGTGTCCATATCAGGGGGTGTCCATATCAGGGGATGGCCCTGTCAGGGGGTGGTCATGTCTGGGGGTGGCTATGTTAGGGGGTGTATATGTCAGGGGTTGACCATCTCAGGAGATGGCTATGCCAGGAGATGGCCATGTCAGTGGACGGCCCTGTCAGGAGATGACTATGTCAGGGAATGACTATGTCAGGGGATGGCCATATCAGGGGATGGCCAATTCAGGGGGTGGTCATATATTTTTTTTAAAGTCACCTGCAACAGTATAGCTTCAAACCCTGGACCTGCACAATATGTCAGGAGATGGCCATTCCAGGAGATAGCCATGTCAGGGGACGGCCCTGTCAGGAGATGGCTATGTCAGGGGATGACTATGTCAGGGGATGGCCATATCAAGGGATGACCATTTCAGGGGGTGGTCATATATTTTTAAAAAAAGTCACCTGCAACAGTATAGCTTCAAACCCTGGAGCTGCACAATATAATAGTAGGCATGCTAAAACTTAAAAATATGGCAAAACCTGCATTTTATAGTACAAAAGTTTCCTTTGACATATATATTCGTCATAATCTTAAATCTAATTTATATTATTAAATCCAAGATGACTGCCCAAAATATATGACCCCTCATATTTTATCACATACCGGGCTCTAGAGGACATATTTTCAGCATATTATGTTCTAATTTTATATTTTTAGTTGTTAATGGTAATATAAAATATTGAAAGAATGACCCTAGATGAAGCTACCCATTTTCAACCGAATATGCTTAAATTAAAGACGGTCGCTGATGGGGTCTATATACATGTATAGTAATAGCCCCCATATATCATCATATATCGACCTCTGACGTACAAATTTTAATCATCGTATGCTCGAATCAAACATGTAATGTGATAATGGTAATAAAGCAGATTGAGAAATATCTATGAGCTACTAAAGCTGCAATTGTAACCCCCATCGTCATAGCAACGCTTTCATTTTCACCCTCATCTGCATAGCAACCAATAGAGCCAATACAGCCATGTGACCATGAAAGTGTACTTTTTCAAAACCTTGAGCTATTATTATACATATCAGTTAATAAGATTATTATCACCTCTAAAATAATAACTGACGCCGAAGCTATTATTTTACATTAATTTGCATAAATCCAAGATGACTACCAATAGATTGTATAGCCTCAGAACACACACTCATATGCGACACAACATTGTTTTAAATGTTGCTATTTAACGTAACCTCTGAGATATATAGTAACGTTACAGATATCATTTTGATATGAAAATTAATTGTTTAAATGTTCTATCGAAGGGAGGACCGAACGTATACATGGGTTATATGGGAGCATTATGTGTGGTCAATTACATATTTTTGCCATATTTTAAAACGACAGGCTCATATATTTAGTATAGCTTAGATCTACAAACTAACTGCAAATCATCAGTGTGAAAATGTTTCTATACGTTTCTTTTAAGAAATGTATGTGTATCTGAACGTAATATTTCTCAAAATCACTGATAACTATAGGTATATAGTGCAGCTCTTGGAAGCCATATCTTTAAAATACAAGATACATTTTTGTTCTAATTACACCAAGCCAGTATACTTGGCTAGTAATTTTAACACACTCCACAAAAAAAGTTTATAACAAGATTCCACAAGGAATGTTTTAGTTGGGAGTCTAAAAGGGTTGGGATGTGGGATGAGCTTGGGATGTGGGGTATAATTCGTTATTTGAATCACAATGATATCCACATATGCAAAATAATTTTCATTTTCTTTGCCAACAGGGGGGGGGGGGTGTATTTTCCATTTGATACTCAGTAGAGGTTCCCTAGAACATTAAAAAACCACAAGGTTCTAAATGATGCATTCTGGTGAAATATAGAGGTAAAATAAACTTGTTTTAGTGACAATTTTTATCTATTTTTGTCATAGGACAAAAACTCAAATGAAATATTCTATATGTCATGTAATAAACAAAGGCTTGAAAGACCACACTTTTGTCTCATTATTTTGAAATAACAATATTAACTAGAAGAGTCTAGTTTTTTTGTAAAAAAAAACTGGATAAGTCTCTCCTCCTGCAGCGTAACCATAAAGGTTGATAGCTATTAGATGTTGTGTCAATGGCTTTTGTAATTAGTGTTACTGAACAGCTCATCTGGACAGTGGAACCCGTTTTTTATATCTACGGCATCTTCTCCCGCGAGGTTCGCTACTCCTGAGACCTCGTTGTGTCAAGACTTGCCGCCGGGAAGATGATCTACAGTAACTAAATCGTCTTAAGGCTCAATCAGTTGGGCAACAGTTTTAATATCTGGTGATGTGTAAAACACAAATGTTGCATGCCAACACTCCCAGCAAACACGAGACCAGCAATTCTGGCCCACTGTCTGTGACGCTGGCCCAGCATAAAACCAGCACTGGTTCAACGCCTCGTGTTTGCTGGGCTGCGGGTCAGGCAGTGCAAGCCGACACCGACCCAATGTCTGGTAAATGTTGGGCCAGCGTCTCCGGTACTGGCGTAGTCAGTAGGCCTACTTAATGCTGGATGTAGTACCCCACGATGCTTTTGAACAAATGCTGGATTAATATTGGCCCGCCGTCTGTGACGCTGGCCCACATGCAGCGTGGCGTCAAACACGACAGGGTAAGCCAATACTGGGCTAATGTTGGCTCAGCGTCATAGACGGTGGGCCAACAATAGCCCGACATTGGGTCAACGTCTCGTGTTTGACCGCCTGCATGATAGATGGAGAGAACAGAACACACAGACACAAAACTGATGTGACATAAAAATGAGCGGTGAGAAGTAAACCTATCTCCCCTTCTGTGTACAAAGGGGAGACATAATAATCACATCATAATAAGTTCTATGTCATTACACTAATTTTACATTATTTTCCCACTGTAATCGCTCTGACATCAAATTTTATACTACCATGCCTGTTTTTAATTACATTATTCCATGTACAGAATATTTTTACCAAATACTTCGACATTAAAATGACCTGTAGAACAGCTTTTATTTGTAAAAATATGAAAAAATATAATTTCGCTGGCGGCCATATTGGAATTGGCCTAAAGTGTGTGTTCCGATCCGAAATTTTTTTGGGAACTATCAGATAAGTCAGGAAGAGGTCAATATCTCACTCCCTACCAAATTTGGTACTTGTATCCAGAAGGGGAACACATTTCGGTCTTACCAATCCCACTCAATTATTATACATGAGCTTGGACATGCATTGAGAACGTTCAATGCGCAATCCAGTGATTAGGGGCCCACACGAACTATGTGTATTTGTCATCAACTAACATGATAGAGCTTATACCAATATTTGCCCTAACCAGTGGTGATGCTTGTTGGAATCTGCATAAATACATACCATATACACTAATCCTAGTGAGTATATATATGTGTAGAAATGTGCACATTTTCAAAACCGTTGTCTTGTAGTGCTATGACATGCTTGGCTCCCCTAATAACACGCGAATTGTGTGCAGATACACGGTCACCGTGATACAAGTAAATATAAAACGTTTAGTGCTGAGAGCTATCGAATAAGCAAAAAAGAGTATCAAGTATCTTGATGACTCTATAATGTATAAAGACACAAATTGGTATAGCATATTCCAAGTGAACAAATGAACAAATTAACAAGTGAACAAATGAGGTGAACATCAATCTTAAAGGTGTATGATATCAGCAATACTTAAACATGAACTCACGTGTGTGCCTTTGTCGTGGGCTTAAAGCAAAGGTTATTTGCATTGAATATATTGGCCACGTCCAAAATGTTTCTCACCCTGTGTCAGTGTCTGTATCTTGATCGAGTGAGATGCACTTGTACAGATCATGGATAAGCCACCATGTCGCTTAGGAAAGTTCTACAAGAGTGCATTTAGTGCGACGAGAAGTAAATATGTACTGATGTTATGTTACTTCTCATCAATTTGATTGGTCGGGAAGATATAAATATCTAGATTTTGAGAGAAAGTGTAAAAACAGTCCTACTATTCGGTTTCATGAAATTCCAGACATAATTATTCTAGTATGAATGAATGAAATGAAAAATTCTATAGCGCCTAACTCCTCGGAGGGCCGAGCTCAGAGGCGCAATCCATCCTTATCAAATTCCAAAGAAGAGTCGAGGGAAATAAGCATGGTCGTCATCAGGGAGCCGGGGCGCAGAAGAGCTAGGGCGGAAAAGCCAGATCGAAGAAATGTGTTTTTAACAGTTTTCTGAAAGAGGAAATATTTTTAGCTACACGAAGGTGTGCAGGCAGTAAATTCCAGAGAGTAGGACAAGAAACAGAAAAGGCACGCGCACCGAACTTAGTTCTGATACGTGGTACTTTGAGTTTATTTGTATCGTTTGATCGCAGATGGTTTACGGAGTCGGCAGAAAAAAGAAGGCTAGATAAATAAGATGGCTGTCCATCATTGAGACAACGAAATAAAAAAGTTCATATTTTGAATTGTATTCTAAACTTGATTGGAAGCCAATGTAATGATTTTAAAAGAGGAATAGAGCGACTGAAACGAGGAGCCTTTGTCACAACCCTTGCTAAACAGTTCTGAACACGCTGTAATTTATGTAGATCTTTAGCTGGAATTTCGTGTGATAAGGAGTTACAGTAGTCCAGTTTGCTTGTCACCAGTGCCACTGCAATTTGTTTTGCTAAAGCTAGAGGTAGACTTTTTCTGATGTGTTTAAGATCTCTAATGTGATAAAAACAGGAACTGGACACCTGTGAAATGTGCTGACAAAAATTCAAACCACTGTCAAAAAAGACACCCAAATTCCTTGCGGAATCTGCTGGATTCATCTCATTGTCCTAGTACAAGCACATTATGTACTGGCAGCCTGTAAAAACCCTAGTATAACTATCCTAAGCAAAATATGTTTTTAATAACAGAACACTAGCACACCATGACACTTGACACTGCTCAGTATGGGTTATCCCGCCTATAAAAAGCACCGCATGCTATTCGTCGGCTCACTCTGTCAAGAGTTTAACCATTTCATGGGCCGTGATTGGTCGGTTTCAGTGTTTAAGAGAGGGGGCGTGGCGCATTGATAGATCGCCTGACTGCCTCGCCAGTCATGTTCGAAACCCTCCGAGCCTTCTTGGGTCTTTCAGATAAATATCATTGTTTCTCCCCTCTCAATGTGACTAGAAGATCACACTAAAGGTGTTCATCGAGTTAAAGTTGAGACCAGCTAGTCAATCAATGTTAATTTCGCGCAGGACCACGAGCTGCATGCTCCTTCACATATCAGTGTGTTGGATACACGACTCTGGTGTGTATCGCCTAAATCCGCACTGTTGAATCAGGGAGTAACTTAACGAATTAGTCTACCACCATAATGTGTGTGCTCATATTCAAACACTGTACATGGTGCCGTCAATTGGAAATTAAGCTTTAGCAATAGTGTTGTGTTTTACAATTTTATGTACAAATCTGCTCTTTTAATGGCTCAATCCATTAGAAACTCTATTGACAAATATATAGATTACGGTCATTAGACACATTGTCAGTGGCTTTTCGCTAATTTTCCTTAAATAGTCGGAATCCATGACCTTTAAAATGTATAAAAAAAATTGTGCAATTCGCCTAAGTATCAGCAGAACTATACACAATTAAGATTTTGCTATTGTTTCTTTGGCTACAATTTTGAAAGACATCATAATATGCTTTTAAGCACAGTGATAGTTTGTTATCCGCCCCGACAGCATCCTAGGTCTGGACCTTACTGGACATGCCTGTCAGATTGCTTATAGCAAAGAAATACCTCTAGTCATTTGCTCAGCACTTTAGCAGCCCATGGCTGGTTATGCGGTCTGACTTCACCAGTATAGTGGGACTAAAGTAACAGCGGAGACAGGAGAGGAGCGATAACACAAAATGGTGTCACAACATCACCACACGTTAGCCTAATGATCAGCCTACCAAGTGTTTAACTTAATAGGTTTTATCAGCAAGTTTGTGACGCTGAACCAATGTTAGTTTAATATTAAGCCAGCGTCGCAGTGAAACAAAACTCCTGAGTAAAAAATATGTTTGCTTGTAATGTATCCTTTGTGCATATAGCGCAGATCTCAAATGAATCATGATTCGGCAAATTAAGCTTGTAATTATCATTACGATTATACCATAGCTTTTTTTCTTATTTATCATAATGTATACGCAATTATACTGACCGCCAGAGCTCACATACTAGCGGATTATATATATTGTCATATCTCCAATGAAAATCGCGATGGCTTGTTCATCTGAGGTTCTTTGATTTGTTTTGCTTCTGGTATCGACTCATGTATTAGGCAGCATACATTAGCATGATCATCCCTTTGCACTGTACTACTGATTGTAAAGTACGACTATATATTTAATTCGTTTTAGCAGACGATTAAATCATTGATATTGGGAAATAAATAAATAATAATATTAAACATCAAAATTTGCAAATGTTTCGTCTCAATTAAATAAATATGAGTACTTTCCACCCAATTGAAGTACCATGACCCACAATTTTATGTGGGTGAAAATATGAATTTTGATGTAGCGCTTTAATATAAGGGTTAACAGCTCTATAGCCATTCAATAGAGTTGGTGATTCTATGCTGAAGCAGGCGGTTGTGCAAGGGGTTGACTCTGTCAGGGGTAGCTATGTCAGGGGTTGACCCTATCAGGGGTTGGCTATGTCAGGGGTTGACCCTGTCAGGGGTTGAACCTGTCAGGGGGTGGCTATGTCAGGGGGTGACCCTGTCAGGGGTCGACCCTGTCAGGGGTTGACCCTGTCAGGGGGAGGCTATGTCAGAGGTTGGTCATGTCCGGGAATGCTTATGTCAGGGGATGGCTATGTCAGAGGGTGGCCATGTCAAAGGATGGCCATGTCAGGGGATGGCCATGTCAGGGGATGGCTATGTCAGGGGATGGCTACGTCAGGGAATGACCATGTCAGGGGTTGATCCTGTCAGGGGGTGTCCATATCAGGGGGTGTCCATATCAGGGGGTGTCCATATCAGGGGATGGCCCTGTCAGGGGGTGGTCATGTCTGGGGGTGGCTATGTTAGGGGGTGTATATGTCAGGGGTTGACCATCTCAGGAGATGGCTATGCCAGGAGATGGCCATGTCAGTGGACGGCCCTGTCAGGAGATGACTATGTCAGGGAATGACTATGTCAGGGGATGGCCATATCAGGGGATGGCCAATTCAGGGGGTGGTCATATATTTTTTTTAAAGTCACCTGCAACAGTATAGCTTCAAACCCTGGACCTGCACAATATGTCAGGAGATGGCCATTCCAGGAGATAGCCATGTCAGGGGACGGCCCTGTCAGGAGATGGCTATGTCAGGGGATGACTATGTCAGGGGATGGCCATATCAAGGGATGACCATTTCAGGGGGTGGTCATATATTTTTAAAAAAAGTCACCTGCAACAGTATAGCTTCAAACCCTGGAGCTGCACAATATAATAGTAGGCATGCTAAAACTTTAAAATATGGCAAAACCTGCATTTTATAGTACAAAAGTTTCCTTTGACATATATATTCGTCATAATCTTAAATCTAATTTATATTATTAAATCCAAGATGACTGCCCAAAATATATGACCCCTCATATTTTATCACATACCGGGCTCTAGAGGACATATTTTCAGCATATTATGTTCTAATTTTATATTTTTAGTTGTTAATGGTAATATAAAATATTGAAAGAATGACCCTAGATGAAGCTACCCATTTTCAACCGAATATGCTTAAATTAAAGACGGTCGCTGATGGGGTCTATATACATGTATAGTAATAGCCCCCATATATCATCATATATCGACCTCTGACGTACAAATTTTAATCATCGTATGCTCGAATCAAACATGTAATGTGATAATGGTAATAAAGCAGATTGAGAAATATCTATGAGCTACTAAAGCTGCAATTGTAACCCCCATCGTCATAGCAACGCTTTCATTTTCACCCTCATCTGCATAGCAACCAATAGAGCCAATACAGCCATGTGACCATGGAAGTGTACTTTTTCAAAACCTTGAGCTATCATTATACATATCAGTTAATAAGATTATTATCACCTCTAAAATAATAACTGACGCCGAAGCTATTATTTTACATTAATTTGCATAAATCCAAGATGACTACCAATAGATTGTATTGCCTCAGAACACACACTCATATGCGACACAACATTGTTTTAAATGTTGCTATTTAACGTAACCTCTGAGATATATAGTAACGTTACAGATATTATTTTGATATGAAAATTAATTGTTTAAATGTTCTATCGAAGGGAGGACCGAACGTATACATGGGTTATATGGGAGCATTATGTGTGGTCAATTACATATTTTTGCCATATTTTAAAACGACAGGCTCATATATTTAGTATAGCTTAGATCTACAAACTAACTGCAAATCATCAGTGTGAAAATGTTTCTATACGTTTCTTTTAAGAAATGTATGTGTATCTGAACGTAATATTTCTCAAAATCACTGATAACTATAGGTATATAGTGCAGCTCTTGGAAGCCATATCTTTAAAATACAAGATACATTTTTGTTCTAATTACACCAAGCCAGTATACTTGGCTAGTAATTTTAACACACTCCACAAAAAAAGTTTATAACAAGATTCCACAAGGAATGTTTTAGTTGGGAGTCTAAAAGGGTTGGGATGTGGGATGAGCTTGGGATGTGGGGTATAATTCGTTATTTGAATCACAATGATATCCACATATGCAAAATAATTTTCATTTTCTTTGCCAACAGGGGGGGGGGGGGTGTATTTTCCATTTGATACTCAGTAGAGGTTCCCTAGAACATTAAAAAACCACAAGGTTCTAAATGATGCATTCTGGTGAAATATAGAGGTAAAATAAACTTGTTTTAGTGACAATTTTTATCTATTTTTGTCATAGGACAAAAACTCAAATGAAATATTCTATATGTCATGTAATAAACAAAGGCTTGAAAGACCACACTTTTGTCTCATTATTTTGAAATAACAATATTAACTAGAAGAGTCTAGTTTTTTTGTAAAAAAAAACTGGATAAGTCTCTCCTCCTGCAGCGTAACCATAAAGGTTGATAGCTATTAGATGTTGTGTCAATGGCTTTTGTAATTAGTGTTACTGAACAGCTCATCTGGACAGTGGAACCCGTTTTTTATATCTACGGCATCTTCTCCCGCGAGGTTCGCTACTCCTGAGACCTCGTTGTGTCAAGACTTGCCGCCGGGAAGATGATCTACAGTAACTAAATCGTCTTAAGGCTCAATCAGTTGGGCAACAGTTTTAATATCTGGTGATGTGTAAAACACAAATGTTGCATGCCAACACTCCCAGCAAACACGAGACCAGCAATTCTGGCCCACTGTCTGTGACGCTGGCCCAGCATAAAACCAGCACTGGTTCAACGCCTCGTGTTTGCTGGGCTGCGGGTCAGGCAGTGCAAGCCGACACCGACCCAATGTCTGGTAAATGTTGGGCCAGCGTCTCCGGTACTGGCGTAGTCAGTAGGCCTACTTAATGCTGGATGTAGTACCCCACGATGCTTTTGAACAAATGCTGGATTAATATTGGCCCGCCGTCTGTGACGCTGGCCCACATGCAGCGTGGCGTCAAACACGACAGGGTAAGCCAATACTGGGCTAATGTTGGCTCAGCGTCATAGACGGTGGGCCAACAATAGCCCGACATTGGGTCAACGTCTCGTGTTTGACCGCCTGCATGATAGATGGAGAGAACAGAACACACAGACACAAAACTGATGTGACATAAAAATGAGCGGTGAGAAGTAAACCTATCTCCCCTTCTGTGTACAAAGGGGAGACATAATAATCACATCATAATAAGTTCTATGTCATTACACTAATTTTACATTATTTTCCCACTGTAATCGCTCTGACATCAAATTTTATACTACCATGCCTGTTTTTAATTACATTATTCCATGTACAGAATATTTTTACCAAATACTTCGACATTAAAATGACCTGTAGAACAGCTTTTATTTGTAAAAATATGAAAAAATATAATTTCGCTGGCGGCCATATTGGAATTGGCCTAAAGTGTGTGTTCCGATCCGAAATTTTTTTGGGAACTATCAGATAAGTCAGGAAGAGGTCAATATCTCACTCCCTACCAAATTTGGTACTTGTATCCAGAAGGGGAACACATTTCGGTCTTACCAATCCCACTCAATTATTATACATGAGCTTGGACATGCATTGAGAACGTTCAATGCGCAATCCAGTGATTAGGGGCCCACACGAACTATGTGTATTTGTCATCAACTAACATGATAGAGCTTATACCAATATTTGCCCTAACCAGTGGTGATGCTTGTTGGAATCTGCATAAATACATACCATATACACTAATCCTAGTGAGTATATATATGTGTAGAAATGTGCACATTTTCAAAACCGTTGTCTTGTAGTGCTATGACATGCTTGGCTCCCCTAATAACACGCGAATTGTGTGCAGATACACGGTCACCGTGATACAAGTAAATATAAAACGTTTAGTGCTGAGAGCTATCGAATAAGCAAAAAAGAGTATCAAGTATCTTGATGACTCTATAATGTATAAAGACACAAATTGGTATAGCATATTCCAAGTGAACAAATGAACAAATTAACAAGTGAACAAATGAGGTGAACATCAATCTTAAAGGTGTATGATATCAGCAATACTTAAACATGAACTCACGTGTGTGCCTTTGTCGTGGGCTAAAAGCAAAGGTTATTTGCATTGAATATATTGGCCACGTCCAAAATGTTTCTCACCCTGTGTCAGTGTCTGTATCTTGATCGAGTGAGATGCACTTGTACAGATCATGGATAAGCCACCATGTCGCTTAGGAAAGTTCTACAAGAGTGCATTTAGTGCGACGAGAAGTAAATATGTACTGATGTTATGTTACTTCTCATCAATTTGATTGGTCGGGAAGATATAAATATCTAGATTTTGAGAGAAAGTGTAAAAACAGTCCTACTATTCGGTTTCATGAAATTCCAGACATAATTATTCTAGTATGAATGAATGAAATGAAAAATTCTATAGCGCCTAACTCCTCGGAGGGCCGAGCTCAGAGGCGCAATCCATCCTTATCATATTCCAAAGAAGAGTCGAGGGAAATAAGCATGGTCGTCATCAGGGAGCCGGGACGCAGAGGAGCTAGGGCGGAAAAGCCAGAAATGCGTTTTTAACAGTTTTCTGAAAGAGGAAATATTTTTAGCTACACGAAGGTGTGCAGGCAGTAAATTCCAGAGAGTATGACCAGAAGCAGAAAAGGCACCCGCACCGAACTTAGTTCTGATACGTGGTACTTTGAGTTTATTTGTATCGTTTAATCGCAGATGGTTTACGGAGTCTGCAGAAAAAAGAAGGCTAGATAAATAAGATGGCTGTCCATCATTGAGACAACGAAATACAAAAGTACATATTTTGAATTGTATTCTAAACTTGATTGGAAGCCAATGTAATGATTTTAATAGAGGAATAGAGCGACTGAAACGAGGAGCCTTTGTCACAACCCTTGCTAAACAGTTCTGAACACGCTGTAATTTATGTAGATCTTTAGCTGGAATTTCGTGTGATAAGGAGTTACAGTAGTCCAGTTTGCTTGTCACCAGTGCCACTGCAATTTGTTTTGCTAAAGCTAGAGGTAGACTTTTTCTGATGCGTTTAAGATCTCTAATGTGATAAAAACAGGAACTGGACACCTGTGAAATGTGCCGACAAAACCACTGTCAAAAAAGACACCCAACTTCCTTGCGGAATCTGCTGGATTCATCTCATTGTCCAAGTACAAGCACATTATGTACTGGCAGCCTGTAAAAACCCTAGTATAACTATCCTAAGCAAAATATGTTTTTAATAACAGAACACTAGCACACCATGACACTTGACACTGCTCAGTATGGGTTATCCCGCCTATAAAAAGCACTGCATGCTATTCGTCGGCTCACTCTGTCAAGAGTTTAACCATTTCATGGGCCGTGATTGGTCGGTTTCAGTGTTTAAGAGAGGGGGCGTGGCGCATTGATAGATCGCCTGACTGCCTCGCCAGTCATGTTCGAAACCCTCCGAGCCTTCTTGGGTCTTTCAGATAAATATCATTGTTTCTCCCCTCTCAATGTGACTAGAAGATCACGCTAAAGGTGTTCATCGAGTTAAAGTTGAGACCAGCTAGTCAATCAATGTTAATTTCGCGCAGGACCACGAGCTGCATGCTCCTTCACATATCAGTGTGTTGGATACACGACTCTGGTGTGTATCGCCTAAATCCGCACTGTTGAATCAGGGAGTAACTTAACGAATTAGTCTACCACCATAATGTGTGTGCTCATATTCAAACACTGTACATGGTGCCGTCAATTGGAAATTAAGCTTTAGCAATAGTGTTGTGTTTTACAATTTTATGTACAAATCTGCTCTTTTAATGGCTCAATCCATTAGAAACTCTATTGACAAATATATAGATTACGGTCATTCGACACATTGTCAGTGGCTTTTCGCTAATTTTCCTTAAATAGTCGGAATCCATGACCTTTAAAATGTATAAAAAAATTGTGCAATTCGCCTAAGTATCAGCAGAACTATACACAATTAAGATTTTGCTATTGTTTCTTTGGCTACAATTTTGAAAGACATCATAATATGCTTTTAAGCACAGTGATAGTTTGTTATCCGCCCAGACAGCATCCCTAGGTCTGGACCTTACTGAACATGCCTGTCAGATTGCTTATAGCAAAGAAATACCTCTAGTCATTTGCTCAGCACTTTAGCAGCCCATGGCTGGTTATGCGGTCTGACTTCACCAGTATAGTGGGACTAAAGTAACAGCGGAGACAGGAGAGGAGCGATAACACAAAATGGTGTCACAACATCACCACACGTTAGCCTAATGATCAGCCTACCAAGTGTTTAACTTAATAGGTTTTATCAGCAAGTTTGTGACGCTGAACCAATCTTAGTTTAATGTTGAGCCAGCGTCGCAGTGAAACAAAACTCCTGAGTAAAAAATATGTTTGCTTGTAATGTATCCTTTGTGCATATAGCGCAGATCTCAAATGAATCATGACTCGGCAAATTAAGCTTGTAATTATCATTACGATTATACCATAGCTTTTTTTCTTATTTATCATAATGTATACGCAATTATACTGACCGCCAGAGCTCACATACTAGCGGATTATATATATTGTCATATCTCCAATGAAAATCGCGATGGCTTGTTCATCTGAGGTTCTTTGATTTGTTTTGCTTCTGGTATCGACTCATGTATTAGGCAGCATACATTAGCATGCGCATCCCTTTGCACTGTACTACTGATTGTAAAGTACGACTATATATTTAATTCGTTTTAGCAGACGATTAAATCATTGATATTGGGAAATAAATAAATAATAATATTAAACATCAAAATTTGCAAATGTTTCGTCTCAATTAAATAAATATGAGTACTTTCCACCCAATTGAAGTACCATGACCCACAATTTCATGTGGGTGAAAATATGAATTTTGATGTAGCGCTTTAATATAAGGGTTAACAGCTCTATAGCCATTCAATAGAGTTGGTGATTCTATGCTGAAGCAGGCGGTTGTGCAAGGGGTTGACCCTGTCAGGGGTAGCTATGTCAGGGGTTGACCCTATCAGGGGTTGGCTATGTCAGGGGTTGACCCTGTCAGGGGTTGAACCTGTCAGGGGGTGGCTATGTCAGGGAGTGACCCTGTCAGGGGTCGACCCTGTCAGGGGTTGACCCTGTCAGGGGGAGGCTATGTCAGAGGTTGGTCATGTCCGGGAATGCTTATGTCAGGGGATGGCTATGTCAGAGGGTGGCCATGTCAAAGGATGGCCATGTCAGGGGATGGCCATGTCAGGGGATGGCTATGTCAGGGGATGGCTACGTCAGGGAATGACCATGTCAGGGGTTGATCCTGTCAGGGGGTGTCCATATCAGGGGGTGTCCATATCAGGGGGTGTCCATATCAGGGGATGGCCCTGTCAGGGGGTGGTCATGTCTGGGGGTGGCTATGTTAGGGGGTGTATATGTAAGGGGATGACCATATCAGGGGATGGTCATGTCAGGGGATGGTCAGGTCAGGGGACGGCCATGTCAGGGGATGGCCCTGTCAGGGGGTGATCATATCAGGGGATGGCCCTCTCAGGGGACGGCCATGTCAGGGGATGGCCCTGTCAGGGGTTGATCCTGTCAGGGGATGGCTATGTCAGGGGTTGACCATGTCAGGAGATGGCTATGCCAGGAGATGGCCATGTCAGTGGACGGCCCTGTCAGGAGATGACTATGTCAGGGAATGACTATGTCAGGGGATGGCCATATCAGGGGATGGCCAATTCAGGGGGTGGTCATATATTTTTTTTAAAGTCACCTGCAACAGTATAGCTTCAAACCCTGGACCTGCACAATATGTCAGGAGATGGCCATTCCAGGAGATAGCCATGTCAGGGGACGGCCCTGTCAGGAGATGGCTATGTCAGCGGATGACTATGTCAGGGGATGGCCATATCAAGGGATGACCATTTCAGGGGGTGGTCATATATTTTTTAAAAAAAGTCACCTGCAACAGTATAGCTTCAAACCCTGGAGCTGCACAATATAATAGTAGGCATGCTAAAACTTAAAAATATGGCAAAACCTGCATTTTGTAGTACAAAAGTTTCCTTTGACATATATATTCGTCATAATCTTAAATCTAATTTATATTACTAAATCCAAGATGACTGCCCAAAATATATGACCTCTCATATTTTATCACATACCGGGCTCTAGAGGACATATTTTCAGCATATTATGTTCTAATTTTATATTTTTAGTTGTTAATGGTAATATAAAATATTGAAAGAATGACCCTAGATGAAGCTACCCATTTTCAACCGAATATGCTTAAATTAAAGACGGTCGCTGATGGGGTCTATATACATGTATAGTAATAGCCCCCATATATCATCATATATCGACCTCTGACGTACAAATTTTAATCATCGTATGCTCGAATCAAACATGTAATGTGATAATGGTAATAAAGCAGATTGAGAAATATCTATGAGCTACTAAAGCTGCAATTGTAACCCCCATCATCATAGCAACGCTTTCATTTTCACCCTCATCTGCATAGCAACCAATAGAGCCAATACAGCCATGTGACCATGAAAGTGTACTTTTTCAAAACCTTGAGCTATCATTATACATATCAGTTAATAAGATTATTATCACCTCTAAAATAATAACTGACGCCGAAGCTATTATTTTACATTAATTTGCATAAATCCAAGATGACTACCAATAGATTGTATTGCCTCAGAACACACACTCATATGCGACACAACATTGTTTTAAATGTTGCTATTTAACGTAACCTCTGAGATATATAGTAACGTTACAGATATCATTTTGATATGTAAATTAATTGTTTAAATTTTCTATCGAAGGGAGGACCGAACGTATACATGGGTTATATGGGAGCATTATGTGTGGTCAATGACATATTTTTGCCATATTTTAAAACGACAGGCTCATATATTTAGTATAGCTTAGATCTACAAACTAACTGCAAATCATCAGTGTGAAAATGTTTCTATACGTTTCTTTTAAGAAATGTATGTGTATCTGAACGTAATATTTCTCAAAATCACTGATAACTATAGGTATATAGTGCAGCTCTTGGAAGCCATATCTTTAAAATACAAGATACATTTTTGTTCTAATTACACCAAGCCAGTATACTTGGCTAGTAATTTTAACACACTCCACAAAAAAAGTTTATAACAAGATTCCACAAGGAATGTTTTAGTTGGGAGTCTAAAAGGGTTGGGATGTGGGATGAGCTTGGGATGTGGGGTATAATTCGTTATTTGAATCACAATGATATCCACATATGCAAAATAATTTTCATTTTCTTTGCCAACAGGGGGGGGGGGTGTATTTTCCATTTGATACTCAGTAGAGGTTCCCTAGAACATTAAAAAAACACAAGGTTCTAAATGATGCATTCTGGTGAAATATAGAGGTAAAATAAACTTGTTTTAGTGACAATTTTTATCTATTTTTGTCATAGGACAAAAACTCAAATGAAATATTCTATATGTCATGTAATAAACAAAGGCTTGAAAGACCACACTTTTGTCTCATTATTTTGAAATAACAATATGAACTAGAAGAGTCTAGTTTTTTTGTAAAAAAAAACTGGATAAGTCTCTCCTCCTGCAGCGTAACCATAAAGGTTGATAGCTATTAGATGTTGTGTCAATGGCTTTTGTAATTAATGTTACTGAACAGCTCATCTGGACAGTGGAACCCGTTTTTTATATCTACGGCTTCTTCTCCCGCGAGGTTCGCTACTCCTGAGACCTCGTTGTGTCAAGACTTGCCGCCGGGAAGATGATCTACAGTAACTAAATCGTCTTAAGGCTCAATCAGTTGGGCAACAGTTTTAATATCTTCACACCTGGTGATGTGTAAAACACAAATGTTGCATGCCAACACTCCCAGCAAACACGAGACGTTGACCCAATGCTTGTCTAATTCTGGCCCACCGTCTGTGACGCTGGCCCAGCATAAAACCAGCACTGGTTCAACGTCTCGTGTTTGCTGGGCTGCGGGTCAGGCAGTGCAAGCCGACACCGACCCAATGTCTGGTAAATGCTGGGCCAGCGTCTCCGGTACTGGCGTAGTCAGTAGGCCTACTTAATGCTGGATGTAATACCCCACGATGCTTTTGAACAAATGCTGGATTAATATTGGCCCGCCGTCTGTGACGCTGGCCCACATGCAGCGTGGCGTCAAACACGACAGGGTAAGCCAATACTGGGCTAATGTTGGCTCAGCGTCATAGACGGTGGGCTAACAATAGCCCGACATTGGGTCAACGTCTCGTGTTTGACCACCTGCATGATAGATGGAGAGAGCAGAACACACAGACACAGAACTGATGTGACATAAAAATGAGCGGTGAGAAGTAAACCTATCTCCCCTTCTGTGTACAAAGGGGAGACATAATAATCACATCATAATAAGTTCTATGTCATTACACTAATTTTACATTATTTTCCCACTGTAATCGCTCTGATATCAAATTTTATACTACCATGCCTGTTTTTAATTACATTATTCCATGTACAGAATATTTTTATAAAAATACTTCCACATTAAAATGACCTGTAGAACAGCTTTTATTTGTAAAAATATGAAAAAATATAATTTCGCTGGCGGCCATATTGGAATTGGCCTAAAGTGTGTGTTCCGATCCGAAATTTTTTTGGGAACTATCAGATAAGTCAGGAAGAGGTCAATATCTCACTCCCTACCAAATTTGGTACTTGTATCCAGAAGGGGAACACATTTCGGTCTTACCAATCCCACTAAATTATTATACATGAGCTTGGACATGCATTGAGAACGTTCAATGCGCAATCCAGTGATTAGGGGCCCACACGAACTATGTGTATTTGTCATCAACTAACATGATAGAGCTTATACCAATATTTGCCCTAACCAGTGGTGATGCTTGTTGGAATCTGCATAAATACATACCATATACACTAATCCTAGTGAGTATATATATGTGTAGAAATGTGCACATTTTCAAAACCGTTGTCTTGTAGTGCTATGACATGCTTGGCTCCCCTAATAACACGCGAATTGTGTGCAGAGACACGGTCACCGTGATACAAGTAAATATAAAACGTTTAGTGCTGAGAGCTATCGAATAAGCAAAAAAGAGTATCAAGTATCTTGATGACTCTATAATGTATAAAGACACAAATTGGTATAGCATATTCCAAGTGAACAAATGAACAAATTAACAAGTGAACAAATGAGGTGAACATCAATCTTAAAGGTGTATGATATCAGCAATACTTAAACATGAACTCACGTGTGTGCCTTTGTCGTGGGCTAAAAGCAAAGGTTATTTGCATTGAATATATTGGCCACGTCCAAAATGTTTCTCACCCTGTGTCAGTGTCTGTATCTTGATCGAGTGAGATGCACTTGTACAGATCATGGATAAGCCACCATGTCGCTTAGGAAAGTTCTACAAGAGTGCATTTAGTGCGACGAGAAGTAAATATGTACTGATGTTATGTTACTTCTCATCAATTTGATTGGTCGGGAAGATATAAATATCTAGATTTTGAGAGAAAGTGTAAAAACAGTCCTACTATTCGGTTTCATGAAATTCCAGACATAATTATTCTAGTATGAATGAATGAAATGAAAAATTCTATAGCGCCTAACTCCTCGGAGGGCCGAGCTCAGAGGCGCAATCCATCCTTATCAAATTCCAAAGAAGAGTCGAGGGAAATAAGCATGGTCGTCATCAGGGAGCCGGGACGCAGAGGAGCTAGGGCGGAAAAGCCAGAAATGCGTTTTTAACAGTTTTCTGAAAGAGGAAATATTTTTAGCTAAACGAAGGTGTGCAGGCAGTAAATTCCAGAGAGTAGGACCAGAAGCAGAAAAGGCACTTAGTTCTGATACGTGGTACTTTGAGTTTATTTGTATCGTTTGATCGCAGATGGTTTACGGAGTCTGCAGAAAAAAGAAGGCTAGATAAATAAGATGGCTGTCCATCATTGAGACAACGAAATACAAAAGTACATATTTTGAATTGTATTCTAAACTTGATTGGAAGCCAATGTAATGATTTTAATAGAGGAATAGAGCGACTGAAACGAGGAGCCTTTGTCACAACCCTTGCTAAACAGTTCTGAACACGCTGTAATTTATGTAGATCTTTAGCTGGAATTTCGTGTGATAAGGAGTTACAGTAGTCCAGTTTGCTTGTCACCAGTGCCACTGCAATTTGTTTTGCTAAAGCTAGAGGTAGACTTTTTCTGATGCGTTTAAGATCTCTAATGTGATAAAAACAGGAACTGGACACCTGTGAAATGTGCTGACAAAACCACTGTCAAAAAAGACACCCAACTTCCTTGCGGAATCTGCTGGATTCATCTCATTGTCCAAGTACAAGCACATTATGTACTGGCAGCCTGTAAAAACCCTAGTATAACTATCCTAAGCAAAATATGTTTTTAATAACAGAACACTAGCACACCATGACACTTGACACTGCGCAGTATGGGTTATCCCGCCTATAAAAAGCACTGTATGCTATTCGTCGGCTTACTCTGTTAAGAGTTTAACCATTTCATGGGCCGTCATTGGTCGGTTTCAGTGTGTAAGAGAGGGGGCGTGGCGCATTGATAGATCGCCTGACTGCCTCGCCAGTCATGTTCGAAACCCTCCGAGCCTTCTTGGGTCTTTCAGATAAATATCATTGTTTCTCCCCTCTCAATGTGACTAGAAGATCACGCTAAAGGTGTTCATCGAGTTAAAGTTGAGACCAGCTAGTCAATCAATGTTAATTTCGCGCAGGACCACGAGCTGCATGCTCCTTCACATATCAGTGTGTTGGATACACGACTCTGGTGTGTATCGCCTAAATCCGCACTGTTGAATCAGTGAGTAACTTAACGAATTAGTCTACCACCATAATGTGTGTGTTCATATTCAAACACTGTACATGGTGCATAGTGATCTGCTACTTCACTGCCGTCAATTGGAAATTAAGCTTTAGCAATGGCGTTGTGTTTTACAATTCTATGTACAAATCTGCTCTTTTAATGGCTCAATCCATTAGAAACTCTATTGACAAATATATAGATTACGGTCTTTAGACAAATTGTCAGTGGCTTTTCGCTAATTTTCCTTGAATAGTCGGAATCCATGACCTTTAAAATGTATAAAAAAAAATTGTGCAATTCGCCTAAGTATCAGCAGAACTATACACGATTAAGATTTTGCTATTGTTTCTTTGGCTACAATTTTGAAAGACATCATAATATGCTTTTAAGCACAGTGATAGTTTGTTATCCGCCCAGACAGCATCCTAGGTCTGGACCTTACTGAACATGCCTGTCAGATTGCTTATAGCAAAGAAATACCTCTAGTCATTTGCTCAGCACTTTAGCAGCCCATGGCTGGTTATGCGGTCTGACTTCACCAGTATAGTGGGACTAAAGTAACAGCGGAGACAGGAGAGGAGCGATAACACAAAATGGTGTCACAACATCACCACACGTTAGCCTAATGATCAGCCTACCAAGTGTTTAACTTAATAGGTTTTATCAGCAAGTTTGTGACGCTGAACCAATCTTAGTTTAATGTTGAGCCAGCGTCGCAGTGAAACAAAACTCCTGAGTAAAAAATATGTTTGCTTGTAATGTATCCTTTGTGCATATAGCGCAGATCTCAAATGAATCATGACTCGGGGGGAAATTAAGCTTGTAATTATCATTACGATTTTACCATAGCTTTTTTCTTATTTATCATAATGTATACGCCATTATACTGACCGCCAGAGCTCACACACTAGCGGATTATATATATTGTCATATCTCCAATGAAAATCGCGATGGCTTGTTCATCTGAGGTTCTTTGATTTGTTTTGCTTCTGGTATCGACTCATGTATTAGGCAGCATACATTAGCATGAGCATCCCTTTGCACTGTACTACTGATTGTAAAGTACGACTATATATTTAATTCGTTTTGGACGATTAAATCATTGATATTGGGAATTAAATTAATATTAATATTAAACATCAAAATTTGCAAATGTTTCGTCTCAATTAAATAAATATGAGTACTTTCCACCCAATTGAAGTACCATGACCCACAATTTCATGTAGGTGAAAATATGAATTTTGATGTAGCGCTTTAATATAAGGGTTAACAGCTCTATAGCCATTCAATAGAGTTGGTGATTCTAAGCTGAAGCAGGCGGTTGTGCAAGGGGTTGACCCTGTCAGGGGTAGCTATGTCAGGGGTTGACCCTATCAGGGGTTGGCTATGTCAGGGGTTGACCCTGTCAGGTGTTGACCCTGTCAGGGGGTGGCTATGTCAGGGGTTGACCCTGTCAGGGGTTGACCCTGTCAGGGGGTGGCTATGTCAGGGGGTGTCCATGTCAGCGGCTGGTCATGTCAGGGGGTGGTTATCTGAGGGGTTGATCCTGTCAGGGGATGGCTATGTCAGGGGTTGACCCTGTCAGGGGTTGACCCTGTCAGGGGATGGCTATGTCAGGGGGTGTCCATGTCAGCGGATGGTCATGGCAGGGGGTGGTTATCTGAGGGGTTGATCCTGTCAGGGGGTGGCTATTTAAGGGGTTGACCCTGTCAGGGGTTGAACCTGTCAGGGGGTGGCTATGTCAGGGGGTGACCCTGTCAGGGGTCGACCCTGTCAGGGGGTGGCTATGTAAGGGGTTGACCCTGTCAGGGGTTGACCCTGTCAGGGGATGGCTATGTCAGGGGGTGTCCATGTCAGCAGATGGTCATGTCAGGGGGTGGTTATCTGAGGGGTTGATCCTGTCAGGGGGTGGCTATTTAAGGGGTTGACCCTGTCAGGGGTTGAACCTGTCAGGGGGTGGCTATGTCAGGGGGTGACCCTGTCAGGGGTCGACCCTGTCAGGGGTTGACCCTGTCAGGGGGTGGCTATGTCAGAGGTTGGTCATGTCCGGGAATGCTTATGTCAGGGGATGGCTATGTCAGAGGGTGGCCATGTCAGAGGATGGCCATGTCAGGGGATGGCCATGTCAGGGGATGGCCATGTCAGGGGATGGCTACGTCAGGGAATGACCATGTCAGGGGTTGATCCTGTCAGGGGGTGTCCATATCAGGGGGTGTCCATATCAGGGGATGGCCCTGTCAGGGGGTGGTCATGTCTGGGGGTGGCTATGTTAGGGGGTGTATATGTAAGGGGATGACCATATCAGGGGATGGTCATGTCAGGGGATGGTCAGGTCAGGGGACGGCCATGTCAGGGGATGGCCCTGTCAGGGGGTGATCATATCAGGGGATGGCCCTCTCAGGGGACGGCCATGTCAGGGGATGGCCCTGTCAGGGGTTGATCCTGTCAGGGGATGGCTATGTCAGGGGTTGACCATGTCAGGAGATGGCTATGCCAGGAGATGGCCATGTCAGTGGACGGCCCTGTCAGGAGATGACTATGTCAGGGAATGACTATGTCAGGGGATGGCCATATCCGGGGATGGCCAATTCAGGGGGTGGTCATATATTTTTTTTAAGTCACCTGCAACAGTATAGCTTCAAACCCTGGACCTGCACAATATGTCTGGAGATGGCCATGCCAGGAGATGGCCATGTCAGGGGACGGCCCTGTCAGGAGATGGCTACGTCAGAGAATGCCTATGTCAGGGGATGGCCATATCAAGGGATGGCCAATTCAGGGGGTGGTCATATATATATTTTTTTTAAAGTCACCTGCAACAGTATAGCTTCAAACCCTGGAGCTGCACAATATAATAGTAGGCATGCTAAAACTTAAAAATATGGCAAAACCTACATTTTGTAGTACAAAAGTTTCCTTTGACATATATATTCGTCATAATCTTGATTCTAATTTATATTATTAAATCCAAGATGGCTGCCCAAAATATATGACCCCTCATATTTTATCACATACCGGGCTCTAGAGGACATATTTTCAGCATATTATGTTCTAATTTTATATTCCCTGTGACCATGAAAGTGTACTTTTTCAAAACCTTGAGCTATCATTATACATATCAGTTAATAAGATTATTATCACCTCTAAAATAATAACTGACGCCGAAGCTATTATTTTACATTAATTTGCATTAATCCAAGATGACTACCAATAGATTTTATTGCCTCAGAACACACACTCATATGCGACTCAACATTGTTTTAAATGTTGCTATTTAACGTAACCACTGAGATATATAGTAACGTTACAGATATGAAAATTACTTGTTTAAATTTTCTATCGATGGGAGGACCGAACGTATACATGGGTTATATGAGAGCATTATGTGTGGTCAATTACATATTTTTGCCATATTTTAAAACGACAGGCTCATATATTTAGTATAGCTTAGATATACAAACTAGCTGTAAATCATCAGTGTGAAAATGTTTCTATACGTTTCTTTTAAAAAATGTATGTGTATCTGAACGTAATATTTCTGAAAATCACTGATAACTATAGGTATATAGTGCAGCTCTTAGAAGCCATATCTTTAGAATACGAGATAATTTTTTGTTCTAATTACACCAATCCGGTATACTTGGCTAGTAATTTTAACACACTCCACAAAAAAGTTTATAACAAGATTCCACCAGGAATGTTTTAGTTGGGAGTCTAAAAGGGTTGGGATGTGGGATGAGCTTGGAATGTGGGGTATAATTCTTTATTTGAATCACAATGATATCCACATATGCAAAATAAATTTCATTTTCTTTGCCAAAAAGGGGGGGGGTTCCATTTGATACTCGGTAGAGGTCCCCTAGAACATTAAAAAACGACAGGCAATATTTTAAAACGACAGGCTCATATATTTAGTATAGCTTAGATCTACAAACTAACTGTAAATCATCAGTGTGAAAATGTTTCTATACGTTTCTTTTAAGAAATGTATGTGTATCTGAACGTGATATTTCTGAAAATCACTGATAACTATAGGTATATGGTGCAGCTCTTAGAAGCCATATCTTTAGTATACAAGATAAATTGTTGTTCTAATTACACCAATCCAGTATACTTGGCTGATAATTTTAACACACTCCACAAAATAGTTTATAACAAGATTCCATCAGGAATGTTTTAGTTGGGGGTCTAAAAGGGTTGGGATGTGGGATGAGCTTGGGATGTGGGGTATAATTCGTTATTTGAATCACAATGATATCCACATATGCAAACTAATTTTCATTTTCTTTGCCAACAAGGGGGGGGGGTGTATTTTCCATTTGATGTCCCCTAGAACAATAAAAAACACAAGGTTCTAAATGATGCATTCTGGTGAAATATAGAGGTAAAATAAACTTGTTTTAGTGACAATTTTTATCTACCCTATAAAAGTAAAACTGATATTGGAGATACTTGTATCACAATTTTGCTTGAATTGTGGTGTCCATCTTAGATATTTTTGTAAATTTAGAAAATTAGGATTCCAAGGTGTCATGTTGGATTAATGAAAATAAGGATAAAAATGTGTAGCTTATTTTATTCTTATATTAAACGTTCTCAATGACCATACTACAGACTATACAAGATGAGCCGAACATGTTAAAATGCGCTGAATACATGCCGAAAATGATAAAATATCATGCCAAATAAGGTCAAATGTGGTTATATTTTGGATTTATGCTGATGAGGATAACAATAGGAAGCTTCAGCTTCAGTTCTTACTTTGTATATTAAACCTTTTATATGACCATCAGCAACTGCAGCACATACTTGGAGCCAAACACCTTGAATTTTTACAGATGGGGATTATTATATTAAACGTTTTGTATGACCATAAAAAACTGCATATAGACTATAATTGGAGCCAAGCATGCTAAAATGAACTCTCTACATGTCGATAAAATATGCTATATGCTGTCAAGTAGAACCAAACGGCGACCATCTTAGATGAGGATTAAAATATGTAGTTTCAATGTCTGTTCGTATAATAAACTTTTTGCGTATATAACAGGGGTTGACCCTGTCAGGGGATAGCTATGTCAGGGGATGGCTATGTCAAAGGATGGCTATGTAGGGGGTTGACCCTGTCAGGGCATGGCTATGTCAGGGAATGGCTATGTCAAAGGATGGCTATGTAGGGGGTTGACCCTGTCAGGGGATGGCTATGTCAGGGGATGGCTATGTCAAAGGATGGCTATGTAGGGGGTCGACCCTGTCAGGGCATGGCTATGTCAGGGGATGGCTATGTAGGGGGTTGACCCTGTCAGGGGATAGCTATGTCAGGGGATGGCTATGTCAAAGGATGGCTATGTAGGGGGTTGACCCTGTCAGGGCATGGCTATGTCAGGGGATGGCTATGTCAAAGGATGGCTATGTAGGGGGTTGACCCTGTCAGGGCATGGCTATGTCAGGGGATGGCTATGTCAAAGGATGGCTATGTAGGGGGTTGACCCTGTCAGGAGATGGCTATGTCAGGGGATGGCTATGTCAAAGGATGGCTATGTAGGGGGTGGACCCTGTCAGGGCATGGCTTTGTCAGGGAATGGCTATGTCAAAGGATGGCTATCTAGGGGGTTGACCCTGTCAGGGCATGGCTATGTCAGGGGATAGCTATGTCAAAGGATGGCTATGTAGGGGGTGGACCCTGTCAGGGGATGGCTATGTCAGGGGATAGCTATGTCAAAGGATGGCTATGTAGGGGGTTGACCCTGTCAGGGGATGGCTATGTCAGGGGATGGCTATGTAGGGGGTTGACCCTGTCAGGGGATAGCTATGTCAGGGGATGGCTATGTCAAAGGATGGCTATGTAGGGGGTTGACCCTGTCAGGGCATGGCTATGTCAGGGGATGGCTATGTCAAAGGATGGCTATGTAGGGGGTTGACCCTGTCAGGGCATGGCTATGTCAGGGGATGGCTATGTCAAAGGATGGCTATGTAGGGGGTTGACCCTGTCAGGGGATGGCTATGTCAGGGGATGGCTATGTCAAAGGATGGCTATGTAGGGGGTTGACCCTGTCAGGGGATGGCTATGTCAGGGGATGGCTATGTCAAAGGATGGCTATGTAGGGGGTGGACCCTGTCAGGGGATGGCTATGTCAGGGGATGGCTATGTCAAAGGATGGCTATGTAGGGGGTTGACCCTGTCAGGGGATGGCTATGTCAGGGGATAGCTATGTCAAAGGATGGCTATGTAGGGGGTTGACCCTGTCAGGGGATGGCTATGTCAGGGGATGGCTATGTCAAAGGATGGCTATGTAGGGGGTTGACCCTGTCAGGGGATGGCTATGTCAGGGGATGGCTATGTCAAAGGATGGCTATGTAGGGGGTTGACCCTGTCAGGGGATGGCTATGTCAGGGGATGGCTATGTCAAAGGATGGCTATGTAGGGGGTTGACCCTGTCAGGGGATGGCTATGTCAGGGGATGGCTATGTCAGGGGATGGCCATGTCAGGAGATGATAATGTCAGGGGATAGCCATGTCAGGGGCTGGCCATGTCGTATATGTATATATATATGTATATATATTTTGCGTGATATTTATAATAATAATAATAATAATAATCTTTATTTATAGAGGGTTGCTCATTGAGCTTTCGCTCATCTGCCATGAGGCCCTCTTCAAAATAGTACATAATGTTCAAATAACATATCATGCAAGCATTGTAGAATCCAGGATTAAAATCCCAGATTCTTTATAATATACAACAAGCAACATATACATTATGCTATGAACCAAATGCTTTATGTTACTGGCTGGGATACATAGGTGAACAGGGCGTACATCTACATGCACGCCCATATATGCATATATATATATATGTAGTTATATTACATATGTGTATATATGGAAATACCCACCTATGGATCCTATTAATTTACCATTATTATTATACCTATTATTATTACTACATTTATTCTATTATTCAGCTCTATTAAACCTCGCCTGTAGACGGACTAACCAGAGGGTTTACATAACACAGGAACCACTATAATCCCGGTGTTTGTCTGGTTTATGGCTAGGCTTAATAAACGTGCTGTGATCAAGCATGCAGGGGCAATCAGTCGTGTCGCCGCCAGACATCAGGATTGCACTTCTGAGCAACTGCTATGTTTCCGACCTGTTGTGCGATCTATAATCCCCTAGTCTGACAAGTGGTTGGATTGTTTGTTACATTTATGACAGCCCTAATAAAACCGACCTGTGATCAAGGCGGCTGCCACAGATCGTCACGGACATGGCGAAGTCTATGACGCAGCCAGACGTGTCAATTGCTGAGCCAAGCAATCGGCGGCAGCCTCAGCGACTAAGGTTAAACCTTCAGCACACAAGCGGGGGTTATCAAAGGCCTGAGTAAACACCGCTGATCGCACCACCTACCGGCGACCCGCCACCAGGAGAGGGCACTGGGATCCACCTCCCGGCCCTATCTCCTCGCCCCGGGGCTTCGCCGATAGGCCGCGCCATGTATGCTATGTAAATGTGATGCTATGAGAGGTTGAATAAAAAGAGGCCATGCTGATGACAGGGGCAGATTGGTACGAGATTAAGACCAGAGAGTAACGAGAGTTAAAGTACGAGAGAAGCACTGTCATCAGCCATGCTATATTAAATTTGAATACTTGTTCGAGTTATTACTTTCTGCCAGTACTACGGTACTGGGAATCGGGATCTGATTGAACCAAGTCGGATGCGTTGCTAAGATCAATGGACTGGAATCCCGATCTTACAACTGGCGATCTTGCCTAAAGACCAGGAAGTGTGACAGAATGGTTAACGCGAACGCGGCATTTGCCATGACATTTGAACAATGCCAAAGTTTGACCACACTGGGAGGCCACGCTGAAATAAAGCTGGCCTAGAAAATGGACAGAGCTACCATTGGGCGATGGATGAAGATCCGCGACGGTGAGGTAGCTGGAATAATGATGAACGGCACACAGAGAGCTGACGGATGGCATCCAGGAACCACGGGATCCGAGTTCCTGTGCATTCTAGTTTTGGGTAAAACAGGCGGAGGTGACAGAGAGGTTGCAGAGAGGTTCCCGCTAAGGTCCTATCACAGACAGCGCCGCTTGGAAGAGCAGCTGAGGTCCGTATCTGGAGCGGAGACAAAGAAGAACGCAGTTCAGGCCGCTGGACGCAAACGCAATGGAGAGCAGGGACGTAGACAAACGCAGGCCAGGCCGCACGAACATGCCGCGTTGGGCATATGGCTTCGTGAGTATTCTAGTGGCAGCACTGTCTCTGTGTCGGCTACAGCATCCCCACGACTATCGCTGTACCTGGCAAACAGTGCTACGGCAACGTGCCGAGCATTTAATCTGGAAGTGGGAGTGTGTCAGCAGCAACGACAGTCCCGTGCAG
This sequence comes from Flabesymbios commensalis, assembly GCA_964017125.1. Classification (NCBI taxonomy): domain Eukaryota; kingdom Metazoa; phylum Annelida; class Polychaeta; order Terebellida; family Flabelligeridae; genus Flabesymbios; species Flabesymbios commensalis. The sequence goes on along the minus strand of OZ024908.1, from coordinate 73,824,651 downwards.
CTTACACGAGAAAGACTGGTCATGACCGACATTGTTCCCAAGGTATTTAGTAGGCTGTAATATTAAATACCGAGGTGGCATGACCACCCGCGCGAATTGCTTTAATTAGCCGTTCAGTGATATTGGTCCATCTTTACTCATTTATTTCATTTATTTTTGAATTACTTTAATTAGTTGTTCTGTGACATTGACAAACCGGGATGTATTTTCACAGCTGGATTACAATGTACAACGTTAACGAATTGATAATTGACAGACAACGTGTAATGGACGGTTATGATATGTCTTTGGGGGGAGACTAGAATGCTTGACACGGTATTATTACATAAATAACGATCTAATGTCGACGCGTAGCCGACGATCATTGTATGTCTTTGGGGGGGAGACTTCGATGTAAATGGCTTCTGATGCACAGTATGCCCAGATAAGTAAGTTCGTAGTTTGAATAGCTTTAATTAGCCGTTTACATATTTTAATGACTTTCAGTAGTTGTTCAGCGACATTGTATTTTCATAAAATACAGTGAGTTGTTTTAATTAGCTACTTTATGATATAAAGAGGATACGAAGAGTACCGTATCTTAGTATTGTTGTTTGATCGATACAATGAGTTGCTTTAACCAGCCGCTCATCGACATTGTGTAGTTTGAATTACTTTAATTAGTCGTTCAGTAATATTGCAGCTTTGTAAAATCACATGTTTTAAATCGCTTTCATTAGCTGTTTAGTGGTATTGCATTTTGAGGTTGTACTAAAAAGAGATAAGACGAGTACCGTATTTTAGTACCATGGGTCAATTGATACAATGGATTTTAAGTTGCTTTAACTAGCCGCTCATCGACATTGTTTACTTCGAATTACTTTAATTAGTCGATCAGTAATATTTTATCTTTGTGAAATCACATGTTTTAAATCGCTTTCATTAGCTGTTTAGTGATATTGCATTTTGAGGTTGTACTAAAAAGAGATACGACGAGTACCGTATTTTAGTACCATGGGTTAATTGATACAATGGATTTTAAGTTGCTTTAACTAGCCGCTCATTGACATTGTTTACTTCGAATTACTTTAATTGGTTGTTCAGTAATAATACTGTATCTACGTAAAATCACATGTTTTAAATTGCTTTAATTAGCTGTTCAGTGATACTGTACGTTGAGGTTATATTTTAAAGAAGATACGAGGGGTATCTTATCTTGGTACTAGTTTTGACTGACACATCATCACATTGTCTATTTTGAGTTGCTTTACTTAGCTGTTCAGAGAGATTGTGTGACTAGTGAATATGTAGAACGCCTGTTTTCCCTAGTGTCAGACGGGGTTAACAAGAGTACATGTGAGCACTGGGAGTGCTGGGTGAGTGTGATTTTCTGTGAATCTATATTATAGTCGTGAGAGAAACGCTGGTTCAGGCATGGTGCCTCATACGTGAATGCAACTATCACGAAGGTGCTCATACACCGAGAAGTAAGCGTGCCGGTGATGCGGCTACTGAAATGAGAGTAACAGTACGAGTAGGCTCCCTGTTTGAATAAAGTAGCGCGCCAACTCGTACGACAAGCATGTAAAGAAAATAATCAAAAGATGAGTAATTACCGTTCCGTCTGGAACGACGAGATGTACAATGATGTGAAAGTGGGTGTATTTTATAGATTTATGTCTGTATGACTTTCAACAAACATAACGAACTATAAAATGAGTATTTACCGTTCCCTTTGGAACGACGAGATGTACAATGACACGAAATTGGTTATATTTTATAGAATAATGTCTGTATGATTTTCAACAAACATGTAAAGAACTATAAAAATGAGTATTTACCGTTCCCTTTGGAAGGATGAGATGTACAGTGCTACGAAACTGGGTATATTTTATAGATTAATGTCTGTATGATTTTCAGCAAACATATAAAGAACTATAAAAATGAGTATTTACCGTTCCGCCGGAACGATGAGAGGTACGTCGATGTGAAAATGTGTCTATTTATAGATTTATGTCTGTATGATTTTCAACAAACATAACGAACTATAAAATGAGTATTTACCGTTCCCTTTGGAACGACGAGATGTACAATGACACGAAATTGGTTATATTTTATAGATTAATGTCTGTATGATTTTCAACAAACATGTAAAGAACTATAAAATGAGTATTCACCGTTCCCTTTGGAACGACGAAATGTACAATGATACGAAACTGGGTATATTTTATAGATTAATGTCTGTATGATTTTCAGCAAACATATAAAGAACGATAAAAATGAGTATTTACCGGCACAAAAACTTGCGCCTAACAGAGATTAAATGTACATTCAATAAAACTCATTTTAGTATTTTTACAAAATGTTTAGAAATGAATGCCGATAGAGTGATTTTTTTTTTCTGTTCATAGGGAACTGACGTTTCAATGTATATTCAATAAAACTCATTTTAGTATTGTTACAAAATGTTTACAAATGAATACTCATAGAGTGATTTGCAAGTTCATAAAGAACTGCCGGTTCAATGTCATTTCAATAAAACTCATTTTAGTCTTTTTACAAAATGTTTAGAAATGAATGCTGATAGAGTGATTTTCTCAGTTCATAAAGAACTGACAGTTAATGTACATTCAATAAAACTAATTTTAGAATTTTTACAAAATGTTTAGAAATGAATGTTGATACGATGATCTTCTCAGTTCATAAAGAACTGACGTTCAATGTATATTATTATTGTCATATTTAGTTTCGGTCAGGATAATATCTTGTCTAAAAGAAAGGGAGGAATGTAGAATCCAGGATTGAAATCCCAGATTCTTTATAATATACAACAAGCAACATATACATTATGCTATGAACCAAATGCTTTATGTTGCTGGCTGGGATACATAGGTGAACAGGGCGTACATCTACATGCACGCCCATATATGCATATATATATATATATATATGTAGTTATATTACATATGTGTATATATGGAAATACCCACCTATGGATCCTATTAATTTACCATTATTATTATACCTATTATTATTACTACATTTATTCTATTATTCAGCTCTATTAAACCTCGCCAGTAGACGGACTAACCAGATCGTTTACATAACACAGGAACCACTATAATCCCCGTGTTTGTATGGTTTATGGCTAGGCTTAATAAACGTGCTGTGATCAAGCATGCAGGGGCAATCAGTCGTGTCGCCGCCAGACATCAGGATTGCACTTCTGAGCCACTGCTATGTTTCCGACCTGTTGTGCGATCTGTAATCCCCTAGTCTGACAAGTGGTTGGATTGTTTGTTACATTTATGACAGCCCTAATAAAACCGACCTGTGATCAAGGCGGCTGCCACAGATCGTCACGGACATGGCGAAGTCTATGACGCAACAAGACGTGTCAATTGCTGAGCCAAGCAATCGGCGGCAGCCTCAGCGACAAAGGTTAAACCTTCAGCACACAAGCGGGGGTTATCAAAGGCCTGAGTAAACACCGCTGATCGCACCACCTACCGGCGACCCGCCACCAGGAGAGGGCACTGGGATCCACCTCCCGGCCCTATCTCCTCGCCCCGGGGCTTCGCCGATAGGCCGCGCCATGTATGCTATGTAAATGTGATGCTATGAGAGGTTGAATAAAAAGAGGCCATGCTGATGACAGGGGCAGATTGGTACGAGATTAAGACCAGAGAGTAACGAGAGTTAAAGTACGAGAGAAGCACTGTCATCAGCCATGCTATATTAAATTTGAATACTTGTTCGAGTTATTACTTTCTGCCAGTACTACGGTACTGGGAATTGGGATCTGATTGAACCAAGTCGGATGCGTTGCTAAGATCAATGGACTGGAATCCCGATCTTACAAGCATAGATTATCAATAAAATAGATTATTACAAATATGAGCAATATAAAGAAGGTCAATAATATACATAGTATAAATACATATAAGCATGCACATAGTAGGAATATAATATAACTATTTTATACATCGATCTATTCAGTAAGTTTATCACAGTTATGGCCAGATAAAAAATTAAATACTTTTGACTGAAAAACAGAAGGAGAAATTGCTTGTCTTGTTTCGCTGTCCAGGCTATTCCACAATTATTTAGGGCCATTGAAAGATAAACTCCTGTTGTGTTTTTTCGGAACATCTAAGCGACCTGTGTTTGAAGACCTTAAATTATAACGCTTTGAATCTAGTTTGATGCTAAACATGTCATGTAAATATTCAGGAGAAATTTTGTGAATGCACTTGTAAACTAAGCTAACTTGGTGGTATTTAACAATATCAGAGAACGGGATCCATTTCAATTCTTTAAATAAATTTGCGCTTGGTGTGAAAAAGTCGGCATCTAAAATTAATCTTGCAGCCCCTTTTTTGGAGTTTTAAAATTATAAATCCGAGTATCTTTAGGTAGAAAATGCCGAATACGCTTCCGGAGGAATAATTTATATATCACTAATTTTTTTACATGCGATACCTGAACATCCCATGTCAAGGAGCTATCTATGTGAATGCCAAGTAATTTTGTATTGCTTATCTGCTCAATAGGGGTATTATCAATAAGTAATTTAATGTATTTTTCTGATTCACTTATTCGGTTTAATTTTTGCCTGGATCCAATAAGCATTATTTTGGTCTTTTCTATGCTCATTTTCATTCTGTTAATTTCACACCACTGGTTAACCGAGGTCGCCTTTATTTGTAATTTAGAAGAAATATTCGGAATATTTTTGCTCGTATGATGATCTGTAGCGTCATCGGCAAATAGGGACATGTTTTCCAATGCTGGATATAAAAATATGTCATTTATAAATCAAATGAAAAACAAAGGCCCCAGGACAGAGCCTTGGGGAACACCGGATTTGTTTCCTAAAGGATCAGACAAAATTCCGTCTATGTCGACTTTTTGACTACGGTTAAATAGATAGGAAGTAAACCAATTCAGGGCATTTGTAGTGCAACGATATATTTCTAGTTTTAGCAATAATAATGAGTGATCTACCAAGTCAAATGCCTTGCAAAGATCTACCATCAGAACACCAGTTAATTTACCGTTATTCATTGCTTCTAGCCATTCTTCTGTCATTAGGGTTAAGGCGGTTTGACAAGAGTGATTATAACGAAAGCCTGACTGTTTTCGGTGTAGCAAATTATTATTATTTAAAAACGCATAAAAAGATAATGCAATATGTTTTTCAATAATCTTCGATACCACAGGTAGGATGGAGATTGGTCTGTAGTTATTTACATCAGCATCAGATCCCTTTTTAAACAGGGGGATTACTCTAGCAATTTTCCAACTATCAGGAAATTGTCCTTCTGCTATGCTAACATTACATAACTTTACTATGCTGTCAGTAATGTACGGGGCGAACATTTTTAAGTATTTTGCGCTAATTCCATCCAGGCCGGTAGCTTTAGAAGACTTAAGCGAGGAAAGAAATTTGAATACAAATGCATGTGAAATAGGAGGAATGTTGTAAACAGTACCTGGCAATAGTTTAGCATTTACAAAATTTTCTAAAATCGTAAAATTTGGTCGCTCATTTTCATTTTGACCAATAAGTTTATCTATCAAAGTTGTGAAATGTTGATTTAATTCATTACCTATTGATTCCTGACTGTCTATATCATGTCCATCAACTGTTAACTTGTTGATTGTTTTTCTATGTTTAATTTTAGATTCAAGGTCTTGAAAAATTTTGGAGATAATATTTTGGTTATTTTTATTTGTTTCTATTAAGTTTATGTAATACTTTGATTTAGCTTTTTTGATTTCCTTCTTGCATTTATTTCGTAATTTCTTGTATTTTACAAAAGACTTGCTAGATTTAAATGTATCTCGTTCTTTCATTAACTTTCTTATGTCAGCCGTTAACCACCCAGGCAGGTGTTCTTTTTTAATTCGCTTGGTTCTTACTGGCCAGTGAGTGTCAATTATAGATAAAACTCGACTCGTCCAAGAGGAGGTCAAATCATTTACATTTGTATCTTTACTATTATCTATGAAGTTTAGTTTATCTAGGATACACGGACCCAAAGTGTTAATATCTACGTCAGCCAGTTTACGATAACTAATTGTTTTATGTTTAGTCTTTATCTTATCGTAGTTCGTTACATAATTTGACTTATTAATAGTAATATATATAGGGTTGTGGTCACTAATAGCCCAAGATAATAAACCTGATTTGGAAACATTCACATCTTCGGAAACATAAATATGGTCTAATAGAGTTTTACTATGCGACGTAATTCTGGTGGGTTCATCAATTAACTGATTTAGATAATAGCTTTGAAATGTATTTATCCATGACGTTTTCTGTATAGCAGTTGGTAAAAGATCAATATTAAAATCTCCCAATAAAATTACTTTGTTGTATGTATTGTTTATTTTGTCTAGTAGGTTATCCATAATTATAAGCCATTCAGAATAGTTGACCAAATTATTTTTTGGTGGCCTATATATAAAACCAACTAAAATATTTCCATTGCTAAATTGAAGTTCAATAAAAATGGTTCCAATATTTGGTAATTCTAACTCAGGAATCCTTCTATAATTAAGATATTGTTTTACATATATTAAAATACCGCCACCGCCACTACATATTCGATCTTTTCGTACCACATTATAATTATTGATAACAATTTCGGAGTCGTTTACATTTTCATCTAGGAACGTTTCTACAACACCATAAATATCCACTGGGAAATACACTTTGAGATAGTACCGAATTTCGTCCATTTTTGAGTAAAGTCTATTTATGTTATGACATGACACACTAAGATCTTTAGTCTCTAAAATGTCTGACACTCTATGATGATTATTTCGATCTATACTAGGACATATTGTCAGTGCGGGTGAAATATTCTCAATGTCACTAGGGTCAATGCTAACAATTTCAGCAGAGTCACAAAAGTTCGTCACTTCTCGGCTGATGGGTAATTGATTTGCACTTTAAATGTCTTTCACTACTTGTGCATAACTTCTGATATGGGGCTCGTCTCGATGAATTTTCTGGTGGCCATTGTGAAAATGGGTATTTGATAACACAAGTTTGTTGATGTTGCTGGCTAATTGTGATGTTCCGGAATCGTTCAGATGTAGTCCGTCTCTTTTCAGATGTGCGTAGGTTATGTTGCTATTGTACATGAATGTATAGTCCTTGTTTGACGCATTGCGTTTTAGCACAGCATTGATTGTGGTAATTGAATTGTTTAAATCAGGTCTGTCTAGTCTTGAAATCAGACCTGATACCACTATTTTTGTAGAAGGATTTGCCTGTCTGCATTTTCTCACAAGATGTTCTATCTTACTAATCACAGCCCTTGGTCTCTCACCACATGATAGGTTATTGGTGCCGCCCATCAATGTCACAGTATCTGGCTTATATGTTGATATCATGTCTTCAGCGCTTTCCTCAAGGTTTTCAGCTTTAGCAGAAGGATGTACCATGCCAATGCAATTTGTGTCGTGGACGGTGCGCATCTTATGCGCCACACCTCTCCCCATGGAACTGCTGATAATCATAGAACTTTTGGGGGTTTTCTTGTTTCTTGTGATGTTTTTTTTGGATCTTGGTTTTTGATAATCTTTTTGTAAACATGCCTCTGTGCGGGTAAGTTTAACTTTTTCAGGTTCCTTTTTGTTGTTTTCCATTTCTGGCAATCTATCTTGTATTTGCAATTCAAGAACTTTGTTTCGTTCTATCAACGCTTTCACAGATGCTTCTGTCTGTAGTAATGTCTCTTTGAGGCGAGTTGATGCTTCATTTGCTTGGATTTTGTTCTCTAATTTTGCTAATTCTTCATTTAATTTAGTAATGATCAAGTCAGATGCTTTGCATCCATCACAACCTGAGAATGTACCCAATGCGGTATCGTCATCTCGGCTGATGGTGTCACAGATGAAATCAATGTCGCTCATTTCCTGTACTTCTTCACAAAATATATTTAGATCTCTCAAGTTATCTTGGCGAGCTTTTACTGCTGGATCACTGATGAGACTGTTGTCACGTGATGTTGAGACAGTATCCTCTGATGAAAGGTTTAGTTGAGGAAGAGATATAGTCGAGTCATCAACGTAGGCAGGAGTGCTGATCAATTGTTCTGTAGGCATATTTTCCGGTTTAGGTACAGGTGTGATAGGCGCTACACTTGAAGGTGTTGTTTTCACTGTTTGTCTTGACTCGTTCAGGGATTGATTTATTGCAGTTTGGTCGTCTTCCACCAGGGCGCGTATGACTTTCAAATCACGCTCTACCCAGTCCATGAAGTCACGTCCTTGAAACAAAACTACTCCTGACTTATACACAAATACGGTGACAAGATATTCACTACTGCCGTGTGGATAGTTTCCTCGTACTAGCATTTGATCACCATTCTCAGAAGGTCGAAATGTTGGCATTTGACTGTGGATGTTCTGTTGATAAAGACCCATGTGGTATTGTAAGAGTGCGTTTTTCCATAGTACTGGCCGCTCTGTGTAGAACTTGGCATTTGTGGGCTCACCTTCTACAGCCAAAATTCCAGAACCCTCAAGATCCACATACTTGTAGTCAATGACGACGTGTTCAGGGCGTTTTTTCAAGGCTGATGTATCCTTTCCTCGTTTATTTCTGATTTTCTTCCCAGTTGTGGTAGATGGATCTGGGCTGTATGTGATAAGCGCTTCATTTTCTTTTGTGTGATCTGGTGTTCATTTTGTGGTCTTGAATCTTTCAAGTTGGATCTTAGTTGTATCCTAATATCCGGCCTCGGGCAGTGACAAATTGGCTTTATACCGTCTTTTATATAAAAGGGCTACCAAAAGTCACCCGTCCACGACAGTATAATAAATCAAAACAGGACCAACTACAACGCATAATTGGAGCCAAACATGTTAAAATAAGCTCACTACACCGAAAAATAATGGAATATGGTACTAAATAAGGTCAAATAGCGGCCATTTTGGATTTATGCAAATGAGGGTAAACATGTGTAACTTCAACTTTTATTAGTATGTTAAACGTTCTGTATGACCATTAAAAACAACAGAGTATGAATGGAGCCAAATATGTTAAAACCAACTCACTGCATAGGCCTACCAACACATGATGAAATTTGTTGCCAAATAAGGTGTAACGGCGGCCATCTTGATTTTATGCAAATGAGCATAGAAATGTGAATCTTTAAGTGTTTTTTCATATTTTAAACCTTTTGTATGACCATTAGCATTTACAGTGCATAATTGGAGCCAAATATGGTGAAATTAACTCACTACATGCCTAGAAATGATAAAATATGGTGCCAAGCCATGTCGGGTCAAATGTCGGCCATCTTTGATTTATGAAAATGAGCAAAGAAATGCGATGCTTCAACTTTTCTTCTTATAATAAACATTTTGTCTGACTATTAGCAGTTGATTAGCAACTACACCGCATAAATGGAGTCAAACATGTCAAAATTAACTCGCTATGTGCAGTAAAATGTAGAAATATGGTGGCAAATATGGTCAAATGTCCGCCATCTTGGATTTATGCAAATTAGTGGAAGAAATACGGCATCAGCTATTGTTCTTATCTTAAATGCTTTATATGACCATCAACTACTATCATGCCAAAAAGAACATTTGTACTAAAACATGCAGGTAACATCGGCTTACCAAGCCTACAATAATATTATGTACAATTACTATTAATATGAAACTATTGACGCAAGATGTTTCCTGTTTCAAACCAAATACAAAGTCACTGATCATGATAAGATAAGTATGTGATTGATCCTCAGTTTATCAAAGAATCTCAGAGGTGTTTTTTCACAAATAAACATATTTTTCGTCATTTGAAGATGAAAATTGCGTCAGCAATCCCAGTTTCACAAGAATAAAAAAAAAAAAATTCAGCAACACAGGCGTTAATAGTTCATATATTATTTTATCATACTGGAATTTTCAGGCAGTATATCAGAGAGTTAGGGTTTTCTCGCACTCATGCTGTTGGCTTTCACTACGAGCCCATCTCGCCTATCAGTCCATCACAGCACTCGTCACCACACCAAGCTCTCGCATAAAGGCTCGGGCTTGATGTGATCACTTGTGCTGAGATGAGCCCATCTCGCCTCCCAACGATGCTGTATGCATATATTCTCACCTTTTTCTTCTCGAGCTCTCTTCGTGATTTCCCACAGTATAAGTGAATAAGCTATGACTATGATCACCAGAGGTACTATGTACAATGTGGCAATGTTGAAGAGATTGTAGGCCAATTCGTGGTTGGGGCTGGGGTAGAAGTTAAATGTGACGCACTGTGAAAACCATTTGTGATCAGGGTGCTGCTCTTCATGGAAAATCACGCTCTGAAACACAGCAAGAGAAACACATAATGAACATCATTTGGGAATAATGCGTTGAAACATAGAAAATCAGACTCTCTCTTGTCTTTTTCTCTCATCCACCATCGTCACTGTGTAGGGTGAACTTCATCCTCAACTATCAAGTGATGTATGCTAGTAATTAGCAAATGTGCGTGATGATCTATAATTTATTGGACAAGGTGGGTGAACTTAGATAATGTGCGTGATGCTCTAGAAATGATTGGGCAAGGTTGTGAGTGGTGCTCCAGAATTGAGTAGGCAAGATGGGTGAACTTAGATAATGTGTGTGATGCTTTAGAATGAATTGGGCAAGGTGGGTGAACTTAGATAATGTGCGTGATGATCTAGAATTGATCGGGCAAAGTGGGTGAGCTTAAATAGTGTGCGTGATGCTCCATAATTGAGTGGGCAAAGTGGGTGAGCTTAGATAATGTGCGTGATGCTCTAAAATAGATCGGGCGAGGTGGGTGAACTTCAATAATGTGCATGATGCCATATAATTGAGTGGGCAAGGTGGGTGAACTTAGATAATCTTCGTGATATCCTAGAATGAATTAGGCAATATAAGTGAACTTAAATAATGTGTGTGATGTTTTAAAATTGAGTGGGCAAGGTGGGTGAACTTACATAATGTGCGTGATGATCTAGAATAATTGGTCAAGGTGGGTGAATTTAGATAAGGTGCGTGATGCTCTAGAATTGATTGGGCGAGGTTGGTGAACATAGATAAGGTGCGTGATGCTCTATAATTGAGTGGGCAAGGTGGGTGAACTTAGATAATTTTCGTGATGCTCTGGAATTGACTGAACAAGGTTGGTGAACTTAGATAAGGTGCGTGATACTCTAGGATTGATTGGGCAAGGTGGGTGAACTTAGATAGTACACTTGAGCCTTATTATTTTTCTCAGATGTTCATTGCTTATGTCTAAACTGGAACTCAAAATTGAATTGCACAAATATTTTTTTGGTATGGGCATGTCTATGTGTCTATAGCACATTTTTGAAACAAGTGGCATAAATTCTGTTGACGAAGAAGGCCACCCTGTGATCAGTATATAATAATTGTATATGTAAATATTTTTTGTGATATATCGGTATATATTTTGAATCTTTACTATAAAAAATCCACAAATAAATATAAGCAGAATCACTAAACATATTAATGTTGTTATCAGACGTGAAGTTTAGAGACAGCAAATAAAAATGAACTAAACTCGGGAAAATGTGTATCAAAACTAACAAGGAAATATAAGTGACGCTTTATTCTGGCATGCTATTTGGAAAAGTTGTGGGTCTCCAAGACGTAGTGTAGTCGCCCAAATACGTAGACGTACTCGGGCTAATCATCATTATGCTTTGAGATCTGTTAAGCAGCATGAACAAATGTGTAAAGAAACTAAAATAATTTCTAGTTTATTAAATAATAAAGTTACAGATTTCTGGAAACAGGTTAATAGGTCTAAAAGTAATAATGTATCTCTTCCCGCTCAAATAGATGGAGTTAAAGGTGACAAAAATATCAATAATTTGTTCACTGAAAAGTATAACACTTTATTCAATTCAGTCTCATACGATAACTCGGACATGGAATGTCTTAAAGAATTAATTACTCAGGAAGCTGAGTCGCATTCCAACTTTGGTAACTGTAATAAATGTCAGATGGTCAACACTCAGCAAGTAATCAAGGCCATCAAAAAACTCAAAAGACACAAACACGACGGGAACACGGGGCTATACACTGATCACTTTAAATCGGCTCCCCACTTATTATATGAGCTAATCGCAGATTTATTCACAGCAATGCTTAAACATGGTCACTCCCCAAAACAGTTTTCTATTTCTACCATTATATCTATACCTAAGAATAAGCGAAAATCATTAACGACATCAACTAATTATAGAGGAATAGCATTAAGTAGTATACTGGGTAAGATTTTTGATTGGATTATTTTGAACACCAACGGAGATCAATTCAAAACTACGGATATGCAATTTGGTTTCACGGCGGACCATTCTACCTCTCAATGTACATATGTTTGTGAAGAAATTATTAATCACTATAACAAAAAACAATCGGACGTTTATGTAGTTCTCTTAGATGCAAGTAAAGCCTTTGATAGAGTTAACCATATTAATCTCTTTAAAATACTGATGAAAAAAGGTGTGTGCCCTAATTACACTAAATTTATTCTGAAATCCTATTTGAATCAGCGTATCCGTACGAAATGGCATCATTGTCATTCTGAAACTTTTAATATATCTAATGGTGTGAAGCAGGGAGGTGTATTATCTCCAATACTATTTGGAATATACTTAGATGAGCTACTACTTAAGCTTAAAAAGTCAGGAATTGGATGCCACATAGGAAACATTTTTACAGGTGCTCTAGCCTATGCCGATGACGTTGTTTTGTTGGCCCCCACTAAACACGCTATGTCGCTGATGCTGAAAATATGCTCCGAGTTTACAAAAACTTTTGATTTGATTTTCAATGCTGATAAAAGTAAATTTATACATTTTCCCTGCAGTTCATCTAAATCTGAAAAGTTACAAATATGTTTCGATGGAAAAACATTAACGAATACTAGTATAGAATGTCACCTAGGAAATATTATAGGACCTAACATAATGAATTCACGTATAAAACGCTCAACTGATGATTTGTATATGAGAACGAATCAGTTGTTATCAAGCTTTGGTTTTATCAAAGGTAATGTTAAAAGAAAACTTTTTAATTCATTTTGTATGGCAGTGTACGGCTCCCAACTTTGGGACTACTCCACCAATGCTCCTGAGGCATTTTATACCGCGTGGAGGAAATGTCTCAGGCGCATTGATGGACTACCTGATAAAACTCATAAAATTATATTACCTGTATTGTGGGATGTTAAACCCATACATGTTCAACTCCATAAACGTTTTGTAAATTTTGTAAATAAGAATGCTAAGACTGAAAATGAAATAATAAAAATATGTCATAATCTTACAATGCAAGGCAGCAGCTCCGCCGTTTCAAATAGTGTCAGCCATATATCTTTTCTGTATAATATATCACGCCATAATGTACCTACGTCCGGACATTCATTACAATTTGACATGCCTGCTGACGATGTTGTCGCTGTATCAGCCTGTCTTAATCAATTATTGACACTAAGAAACAATGTACATTCAGGTAACATACCACGAGAGGACATAATATCTGGGATCGATCTTCTGTGCACCGAGTGATTTTTCTATATATTCACATAATTACACTTTAAATGTTATTGTTCTATTGCATGTACATGTACCCCGACTACGAAATAAATATATTATTATTATTATAATTAAAGTATAGCAAGTAGATATTTAGAAAATTCCGAACAATAGTCATATATACCAATGCACACATAAATGTGTATATAAATCATATATAAAAGATATATAAATATAGTAGACATGCTAAGTGATCTAAAATGGCCAAAAATGAATCGGGCTTTATGCCACCTTTGTGCACATATAGGCTAAACTGGGCCAGGAGAACCTCCTAAGGATGGTGAGATGATTGGGATGACACTGTCCTCTAGACACAGGATTCGAAATTCGAGCCCTGGCGGTCTGAGGCCGAGCACGCTACCTCTCGGTCACGGAGGCTCCCCACAATACTGAATTTCACACGTGGATGGGGAAGAAACATTTTCTGTTTCTTTCAAACCGCCGAGACCGGGAACCGAACCCCGAACACTGGCGTGAAAGGCAGCGGTGCTAACCACTACCCTAGGGCCCCCGCCCATCTAAAATGGCCAACTACTGCCCTTTTTAGGGCAGACATGCCATTTAATATAAAGAAAGTAGTTCAACCAATGTATCACAGTGTTCAGCATAGTCTGTTTAAAACATAATATATGTACCCAATATTAGATTAGAAGGTCTAGATGTTCCTTGAATATTAAAATAGATTTACACAAAATATATTTCCCACTGTCAAATTGGTCAAAATATATATCTCACGTCTTTCTGGATGAATTTGTGTAAAAACTATAAAAATCCATTTGTTCTAGCTAATCAGCATAAATTGCGCTAATTAGGGCCGATTAAACATAAAGACAACTTGTCTCTTTAGATAAAAAGTTCTAAGGAACAACTATGCTAAGTGTCATGCTTGCCCTAAAAAATGCAGTGTGCATGCTCTTAGCATTTCAACTAATACGCGCTCACGTAGAAATATATCATAGAAATATATCATATGCATGTATACGTAAAAGAATATAACATATGTGTTTTATGTTACTGAATATTTAGAAAAATATGCATTATGCATTATATACGCATAAATCCATAATATATTAAGTACCGGTAGTAATTAGATTATATGTAATATCAGTGAATATAATGAATAATAGTGGAAATAAACTAAACATCACAGATATAACAGTTCAGTATAGAGCATGTGGAAGAGTAACCACTTAGACATATATTTTGAGCATAAAAAGCGAAACCGTGTAAACTATGGGTATACAATTTGTTAATAATGTTATAGGTAGTGTTATTTAGTACATGTGATAAATTAAAACGTATACATTTTGACGCAAAGTCATGCCGGATTCGATGCGTCGAATATTTATGTCGATGCCTTGTATTGTGGTTGTGTGTTTCACATTGTTGTGAAGGTGTGAAGAAGTGAAATATGTGGGTAATGTTGTGTTGCAATTTGCATATGAATTTAAGTTGTTGTAATTTAAAAATGTCTTCAATTCTTTATGTATTTGCTGCTTTAAATAATGGTTCGATGTGTGCATTATATTCGCAACCGGTTATAATCCTCAATTTTTGTAATGTATAAATTCTAACATTAGCATAACCCCATAATAAAATATCATAATGTAGGTGAGGGACAATTAAAGCACAATATAACAAATGTAATATATTTTGAGAAAGAAAATGTTTTAATTTATTAAAAAAAAAACTCTTCGACCTATTTTTAAAGAAATAGAGTTTATGTGAGTGTCCCATTTAAAGTTATTTTGTATGTTTATGCCTAAGAAATTAAAAAATGTAACATAATCAATTAAAATACCATCGATGTATAATTTTGGAGGTTTATTTTCCGTTGTGGCATATTAAATAACATAAATTTGGATTTGATAATGTTTAACGATAACACATTTATTTATACGTAAGAGTGGTTTCGTCAGCGTACATAATAAAAGCAAAGTACTTACTGGCAATGGGCATATCATTAATATATATTATAAATAGAAGAGGGTCAAAATGGATCCTTGGGGAGCCGCAGTTCTTACAACGTTTGTTGTTGATTTAGTATCACCAATTTGAAAAAAATGTTTTCTATTCATTAATTAAAAAAATAATAATACTTCTGTATCTCTAATTCCATAATGTTTAAGTTTATCTAATAAAATGTCGTGATTAAGAGTGTCAAATACTTTAGATAAATCGAAATAAATATTTAGAGATATATTATTTGAATCCATTTCAGTGGTTATTGTATCAATCAAATGTAATGCTGCTAATTCCGTGGAGTCCTTAGATCTGAAGCCATATTGGTGTTCGTAAATTAAATTATGTGAAGTAAATAATGGCTTATTTGATTATGTGCCACTTTTTCAATTATTTTGGAAATAGATGGGAGTAAAGAAATAGGCCTATAAATGTAGTTAGTCATAATAATTTTATCATCATTCTTATGTATAGTTTGAGATTATCTGGAAAAATACCGGTTATTAAGCATTGATTGACGATACAAGTGAGTGGTTTGATCATGTCTTCCTTAATTAATCTAAGTGGTTTAGTATGGATTCCATCAAAACCTGAGCTATTTTTTTTGTTTTTAAATTAGAAATGTGCTTGGCTATTTTATTTTCTGTGACATGAACATGACTGTGTGTATACTAAATAGAAACTGACGTGGTTACTAATGACTAAACGTTGATTGAGTTCACATTTTACCTTGCTATGATCCATACGACCTTGATATTTTCGCCTAATTTTGAAAAAAATTATGTCACTACGCCATTGTAGTGTTATTCCGGTGTAAAAAGGCGCTGTTTTCTTTACATATTTTGAGATTTAACGCATGTGTCCACACATTAAACTGTATGACATCACATTTTTTTCGATCCGCAATTTTTCTCAATAATCATCAATGCCAATGGTCGCCAATCACCCCCACTCGGGCTACTCCTTTGCAGTTTTATCTCATATTATCGATCCATCACTGAGTTGCCCTGGGACACAGTAGAGTCAAAATATTCAAAGTTATAGTGGGGGCTCTTAGGTAATTGGGTGTGCACTTCTGGATAAAATTGTGAATTTTGGCACACAAATAGTTAAGATATCGCTGTACAGGAATTTTGATGGAAGCAAGTTGGTACGTCCAAATTTTGGCCGCCATCTTGGTTTTCAAAATGGCCGCCACTCGGGACCTAGATTCGGCAATATTTCATAAAGGAAGACAATTAGAGAGCTCATAACAAGCTGATTTTTTTATGAAAGAACCCTAGAGGTATCTAAATTACCATAGTAAACGTTCTAGGAAATCCTCCTCAAGCACTCTGACATATTCAAGATGGCGACCAAGATGGCCGCCAGCGTATAGTCATATTTGATAAATAGCGTAAAATGATCGATTTTAGCTCGATTTTCTTTTGTAATACACCATTTCACATAGTTTTGTGGCCAGTAAAGCTATATAGACTATACCCAGCAATTTCGAAACATATTTAACCCTTTCATCCCAAGAGGCTTTTTAGCGAACGCCCCTGCGATATTTATTGGGAAAACATTTTTATTTATAATCAAATAATTAAGTATTAATGGTGATGTATATTGGTTTCAGTAATATAGATATATTAAAAAGCACGCTTATTGGTCAATTAAGTAGTATTTTTAGTTATACAAGATGGCGTCCAAGATGGCCACCAGCGTATAGTCATATTTGATAAATAGCATAAAATTATCGATTTTAGCTCGATTTTCTTTTGTAATAGGCTCTACACCATTTCAAATAGTTTCGTGGTCAGTAAAGCTATACAGACCATCCCCAGCAATTTAAAAACATATTTAACCCTTTTATCCCAAGAGGCTTTTTAGCGAAAGCCCCTGCGATCTTTATTGGTGATGTATATTGGTTTCAGTAATATAGCTATATTAAAAGCACGCTTATTGGTCAATTAATTAGTATTTTTAGTTATTCAAGATGGCGTACAAGATTGCTGCCAGTGTATTGGCAGATTTAAGAAATTGAGTAGATTTTTCAATTTGTCATCAATTTCTTTTGTAATACATCATTTTAACTAGTTTCATGGCCTGTGAGTCCATCTAGATACTCCCAGACAACGTTAAGCATATTTAGCACCTTAACATGAGGGTTTTTAATTGGCGACATAAAACAACCAAAATGTAGTTGGTGAACCACTCAGCCCATAAAACTTTGCAGCTGTTTTTCGGGTGTGCAACTGATTTATGTTTTTTTAATGTCACAGTATCCTTGGTGGTTACGTTATCCCTGTAATAAATAATAACTAGTAAATATTGAAGATATTTTGGTCATAGTCAACAATGTGTTGAGGACTAAAGTGGCATACTAACCAAAACCTTATACTGTTTATCACATTCTGATCACATCGCTGGCTTAGGGAAGGTTGGAAAGATCATTTGAAGATATACTGCATATAAGCAGAAATGCATAACAATGTTATGTATTTCTGATGTAAGTGACATGGGATTGCATGTAGGTGATATGTCACTGCTTGCCTACAGTCCTCATTTGGGGGACAGCGAATATAATTTTTGTCTGAATGAAAACTATTATTTGATTGCATTCCCCTGGTAATAATGTCACCATACACATACTTGATCACAAGCATTATCAGCAATACCTGTAACTTACGAATATACATGTGCTTTAATGCATGCACTGGTATGTCAATCAATTGCTGCTGGAAAGGTGGTGTATTTAGATATAATGACTATAGGGTGTCTATAGGGATATTGTGTGATAAAGGTCCTAGATACGGGTCTATTTGTAGAGAGTACTTGATAGATTATCACCCAATTTACAGCATATGGTCCTCAGGTGCTCTAGATGTACGCTATGTTGCGCTCTTGTCCTTGGCATAACTTTGAAACTATTGGTTTAATAGACTATCACCAAATGTTGTACAATGATTCTCAGGAGCTCTAGATGTGCTGTTCGTGGTTTCTATACTTTAGTCCACTTTCTATACTACTTTGACCTAGTTTAGCGTGTTTGACCTTGATGGATCGTTACAAAATTTGGTACAATACAGTAACTCTAGGTGTATCTGAACCTTCGTGGTTATTTTCCTTTAGTTTACTTTTAGTATTGTACCTACGACTCAGTTAAGTGTCTTTGACTTGACTGTTTTTTTCTGGGACATATATGGTAAAATACTTAATCATGCTGATGGATTGCTACCATCCTGTTAATCCTTGAGTAAATCGGGATGTAAAAATGTGATTTACTTTTGCACTTTCGTGTGACAGGTGGTATCGACGATGTTGTAATAGTCAGCGCTCTGGTGGTAATTCTTAAATAATGTGAATTCTTTTGACACATATACAGTAAATCAAATAGTAATAACAAAAAATTCAAAGAGTAAAAGTGAAGAAAATAAACATTCTCTTCCAAAGCCATCTTTCTCTATTTGAAAAGCCCTATATACACTGTCATTATAAATGCACCACCTTTCCAGCGGCAATTGATCGACGTCGACATACCAGTGCATGCATTAAAGCACCTGTAGGTATATTCGTTAACGTTACACGTATCACTGATAATGTTTGTGATCCAGTATGTGTACGGTGACAATATTACAAGGCGGATACACTGACAATACGTGGTTCACTCAGGAAACATCACACTTACATGGAATATATCTTCAAATGATCTGTCCAACACAAATCAATGTCACACCTGGAAAACAGCTGTAAAATTTTATGGGCCAAGTGGTTCACCAATTACATATTTGTCGCCAAATGAAAACTCTCATGTTAAGGTGTTAAATATTGCTCAACATTGTCTGGGAGTAATTTAGATGAGCTCACAAACCAAAAACTAGTTGGAATGATGTATTACAAAAAAAAAGAAAATTGAGCTAAAATTGACGGATTTGCACAAATTCTTAAATCTGTCCGTACACTGGCAGCCATCTTTCAAAATAGATGGGGGTAGGCTATATAGATTTACTGATCATATTTCAAATTGTCCATCACAAAAGAAAATCGAGCTAAAATCTATCAATTTACGCAAAAAACATAAATCAGTTTCGCACCCGAAAAACGGCTCGAAATGTTTAAGGGCTAAGTGGTTAACCAATTACATTTTGGATGTTTTATGTCGCTAATTAAAAACTCTCATGTTAAGGTGTGTAAATATTGCTTAACGTTGTCTAGGAGTAGTTCAGATGGACTCACAAACCATAAAACTAGTTGAAATGATGTATTACAGAAGAAAATTAATATAAAATTGAAGAATTCACTCAATTTCCTAAATCTGCCCATACACTGGCAGCCATAATGGACGCCATCTTGAATAACTAAAAATACAAATTAAGTGACCAATATAAGCGTGCCTTTAATATGCCTTTATTATAGTATTACTGACACCAACATACATCACCATCAACACTTAATTAATTGATAATACATAATAAAGTTGTCCCAATAGAAATTACAGAGGCGTTCGCTAAAACGCCTCTTGGGATAAAAGGGTTAAATATGGTTTCAAAATTGCTGGTAGTAGTCTATATAGCTTTACTGACCACGAAACTATTTGAAATGGTGTATTACAGAAAATCTAAGAAAATATAAGAAAATCGAGCTGAAATCGATCATTTACGCTATTTATCAAATATGACTATACGCTAGCGGCCATCTTGGACGCCATCTTGAATATGTCAGAGTGCTTGGGAATGATTTTCTAGAACGTTTACTATGTTAATCAAGATACCGATAGGGTTCTTTCCTGAAAAAATCAGCTTGTTATCAGCTCTCAGGTGACTTCCTTTTCGAAATATTGCTGATTATAGGTCCCAAGTGGCGGCCATTTTGAAAACCAAGATGGCGGCCAAAAACTGGACGTACCAACTTGCTGCCATCAAAATTCCTGTACAGGAAGATCTTAACTATCTGTGTGCCAAAATTCAAAATTTTATCCAGAAGTGCACACTTCATCTCATATATTGACTTAAGAGCCCCTACTAGTTTAACAATCAGCAAAGGAAACAGTAAAATATACAGGATAATGATGATATGTGCCCGCAATCACACATTGTTAGATCTTCAGTTAAGGTACTGTTCTTGTTTCAATTGAGTGTCTTGTTTATTGTTTAGTCAGTCAGTCAGTCAGTCAGTCAGTCAGTCAGTCAGTCGGTTGGTCGGTCGGTCGGTCGGTCGGTCGGTCGGTCGGTCGGTCGGTCGGTCGGTCAGTCGTCGGTCGGTCGGTCCGTCGGTCGGTCGGTCGGTCGGTCGGACGGACGGTCGGTCGGTCGGTCGGTCGGTCGGTCGGTCGTTCAGTCGGTCGGTCGGTCAGTCAGTCAGTCAGTCAGTCAGTCAGTCAGTCAGTCAGTCAGTCAGTTAATTAGTCAGTCAGTCAGACTTGCTTACTTACTTACTTACTTACTTACTTACTTACTTACTTATTTACTTATTTACTTATTAATTCACTTACTTACTTACTTACGTTATTTACGTTATTTACTCACTCACTCACTCACTCACTCACTCACTCACTCACTCACTCACTCACTCACTCACTCACTCACTCACTCACTCACTCACTCACTCACTCACTCACTCACTCACTCACTCACTCACTCACTCACTCACTCACTCACTCACTCACTCACTCACTCACTCACTCACTCACTCACTCACTCACTCACTCACTCACTCACTCACTCACTCACTCACTCACTCACTCACTCACTCACTCACTCACTCACTCACTCACTCACTCACTCACTCACTCACTCACTCACTCACTCACTCACTCACTCACTCACTCACTCACTCACTCACTCACTCACTCACTCACTCACTCACTCACTCACTCACTCACTCACTCACTCACTCACTCACTCACTCACTCACTCACTCACTCACTCACTCACTCACTCACTCACTCACTCACTCACTCACTCACTCACTCACTCACTCACTCACTCACTCACTCACTCACTCACTCACTTACTTACTTACTTACTTACTTACTTACCCACTTACTAGCTTACTTACTCACTTACTAGCTTACTTAATTACTAATGTTTTAATGTTATAATGTATTGACAATCATGCAAGTGAGAATAACGTTATTTTATCCATAGATGACTAAACATAACACAATATAATACCATAGTCTTTAGGGTCACTATTAAATAATGAGTATATGAAGATAATGAATTCCAATAAACTACTGTCATGTAATTACTAAACTAGTAACTAACAAAAACCCTAGCTTATCACTACTGTAATCATCAGATTCACAGCTTTCCTCAATGTCTTCACCAGTATCACTTCCTTGAGAGTCACTTTCATCAGACCTGCTCTCTGATTCTCACACATCTGAATATTGCTTATGAATCTTTTGAAAAAGGCCTTTGTCATCTCTTGCACCCCTGCCCCTTTCACATCCCAGTAACCCCGATCCCTCTTTTGGAATGTTATTTGTTATATTATGCATAAACCCACTTTCCTCTCATTGAAATGAAATTTGACATCCCAGTGACCCTTATCCCTTCCTTTGCAAATCCCCTTGTCATCCCATCAATTCCTCTTCCTCTCCTTAGGACGTTCTTTGGCATTCCAATAACACTTATCCCATGGACCACTGTATTCAGATCATTTTGGAATGTCCTTTGTCATCTTATGAACCCTTGTTCCTGCCTTTTGCTTACTCATTGTCACCCCAGAAGATGCTACTCCTATGTTTAGCAATTCTCATTTTCTGGCAATACATTTCCTGGCAAATATAATGTTTTTGTACACAATCAAGTGACATATGTATGACTGGCTTTATACTGAGTCAGTGGTCAAACTGTGGCCCACTCAGTTTCTCATCAGGTTTGGTGATCTACCTTTCTTTTTGATTGCACATTGTAACCACGCAGCATGTGCAATATGAAAGGCAAATTTGCAACATAGTCTGGCAGCCACAATAGGTCCCAACGCACCCCCCCCCCCTAAAACTAAATTCCATAATTTGTTTTAGCAGCCCTAAGGTGTCTATTTGACATTTCAGGTGTAATCAGTAAACAAAAAATGTCTCATGTGGTCTAATTTAGCTTATTAAAAAATGGCCGCAATTCGTATTGTGCGTCATAATTCAATTAAAAAAAACTTGCCTATTTAAATGATTTTGTTGTCGATTTTACGTGCCAATGTACTGTTGCATCGATTTCCACGGTTTAAAAATGTTTCTCAACGTCATGTGATTGTGATAAATCTACTTATAATTATGTTAAGAAATTGTTCCAATATGTGACGTGACACCTCAAAATTAGAGGAAAGTTGGCAAATTATAAACACTGGTTTTTGAAGCAAAAAACAGGTAATTTTCTTTTTTAGTTTCTAAATGACTTCACTGCAAAATTATTATTTGTAGGCAAAAAAACTGAAAAAGTATAAAAATATATTCATTAATGATTTTGATCTATTTTTTAAGGTTTGTTATTTCGGAAAAATATATTATGACGCTGTTTTCATGACACCCATTTCAGCAAATATGCAACATAATAGGCCAACAAGGTCAGGCTATAAAAAGTTCGTTTTAACGGATGGTCGCCAAGTGCAATATTTTCACCTTTGTTTAAAAAAAGTAATAGTAATGTGTTGTTAATAACTAATTCATTTACTAGTGCTCCATAATCGACTATATTTTGCCAGGGTATCTTCGTTACTATGGATACTGATATATTTCCCTTTGACATACATGTATTTATCAGACTAAAGTTTATAATATAAGATAGTTTGAATTCAACCAGTGGCCAACAAATTATGAAGTTATTATTAAAATCGTTTTAGCAATATTGTAACGTTACATAGCGTCATTTATTCCAAACTTTGGAAGTGCCTACTATAATTTAGATTTTCAATATTACAATAAAACCGCTCTCAGAGATCTAAAACAGCATCTAATTCAATAATTTCCTATAATTGTAATACTTTTCAGGTATTACAATAAAACCGCTCTTAGAGATCTAAAACAGCCTCTAATTTAATAATTTCCTATAAATAAACATCATAGACATAGGCGGGGACTTGATGTAGTAGTTAACGCTGCATGCCTCTGTTACATCGGGGTTCGCCGGTTTGTCACCCGCTTGGATATTAGTAGAAAATCTGACATTAAACTTGATTCAGGCTTTATGGCGTAACTGATAACTGTTGATTCATGTATAGACGTTGGATTTGAAATTAAAACAACGAAAAATACGGTATGCTTGTTTTGTACATTGTAATTTTAGTAAGATATATTACTTTACATAATCACACAACACGTTTACTTACCGGGTAGGCTTACAAGTAGTAAATAGTTAGCATTTCGCAGAGAATATTTTGAGTAAATATTATTGCTGCCTCATAAAAGTTCCTGTTGGTTTTGTTCAGTAAATGTGGGGTGTATTCAATAGTGTTCAATATTCCTAAATTGTTGAGCCATGAACTTTTAGGTATACCGTGGTTTACCATGTTTACTACACTAAACTCACTATTACTATATAGCACTCAAATGTCAAGATGTGGGAAAAGCGTATAGAAATACACAAAATATGTGATACTATAGTGATATTATACGAAAACAAGTAGGTTACCAAGAGTGGTTTAAAATGCCGCAGAATCAAGATACAAAATTATGATGCAAATATTGAGCTCGAAAAGCTGATTCCGGGGAACCTTTTCGATGTTTTCGTGCCGTCAACAGCAGGTTTTATAGCTTATACACCGAAATACATGAAAACAGCCTATGTGCCTAGGAACAAATATGATAACTTTTCCTCAACTATTTTTCTGTAGGGAGCATATTTTACATGCAGGATTTCGCTATAAGGGGATTACGTGTTTCTATTTCAGGTTCAATACTCGTATTTGTAGAAAATGACTTCCGCAATATTTTTCATATATACATGTATAAACAGCCTCCAGATTAATTACAGACTCTAAGACTGGCCATATTTGGGTACCCCATTACAGAGCTGCTATGGTACAGATCATAACTCTTGATATATCTACTTCATCGCGCTAATACCACGACTCCACAGATTTACTTTAGTTATATTGTGAACATTATTATTTACACTTATTATTTACACTTAAAAAGAGTGCTATCCGTGGATGGAAAACTCACAATCCACGGATTTTGTCATCTATCCGTGGATAAAACCAGTCAGCATCCACGGATGTTGAACATCCACGGATGAATGAGGACTTCCTATCCACGGATGAATTATCATCCACGGATGAATGAGGTCATCCAATACACGGATTGGGATTAATCCACGGATGAATACGCACTACCCATCCACGTATGAACTTTCATCCACGGATGTATACGCACTACCCATCCACGGATGAACTTTCATCCACGGATGAATACGCACTCTCCATCCACGGATGAACTTTCATCCACGGATGAATTATCATCCACGGATGAGTGAGGTCATCCAATCCACGGATTGGGATTAATCCACGGATGAATACGCACTCTCCATCCACGGATGAACTTTCATCCACGGATGAATATTTAAGCTTCATCCACGGATGAGCTTTTATATTCAGTCGAATACAAAAATGTTAGCATAATCTACGAATTCGAATTTATAGCATAAATAGCCTGTAATCGCTCATAAAACGAACATAGTAACATAGGTTATTATCTCACAAAGAATATAATATTGATGTGCTTTACAATTTGTTAATGGAAGATCAACGACATTAATCACAAAGAAATAATAGACATAAATCATAAAAATGTTTGCATAATCTATCATGGTTTAAACATATTTTTACTTTCCAATTGAAATAATATAAAAAAAATTGCTTTGTATGATATATAAAAAACATAGAGGTGCTTGCGGGGTTGTGATAGGAGCACTGTCTGGTACGTAAAACTCTTCCGAGAAATTGAGAGGGGTATATTTAATTTCGTTTGGCAACAGTTGAAAACAGGAACTTTAAGTCTTGGTATAATTATTTTGATGGATGTGGAACAAGCATTCTCACACTCGAGCTGTGATTGGCCTACTGGAGACCAAGTGTGGATAATCCCACACTCGCACTTTTGGCTTACGCAACTTCACATTCTAAGATCTTTGTGGCTCAAGAAAGTTGTTTATTATAAATTCGTGAGAGAAAATGCATAAAGATCACTCGGATCATAAAGGGGTTGAGATTATGGCACTGGTTAGCCGGCGCCCTTCGGGCTGGTGTTGGTGAACTAAACCACCGTCATAACTCCACACTGGCATTCACACAGAGCAGGGCTAATAGCGCAGTGGTTAGTACTACTGTCTGACACGCTAGAGTTCGGGCTTCGTTCCCCGGTCTCGACGGTTTTACAGAAAACCCCATCGGCTCCTAAAACCGGTCCGAATCTAGTGTCTGGAGACAAGGGGCATCTGATTCATCTCACCATCCTGGTCCAGCTTAGCCTGTATGTGCATAAAAGTGGCCTAAGGTCCTAACCAATTAATTTCTCTCGGGACCTTTAGCCATATACACTCCTAGAAGCAGGGTGTTGTGTTGTATTTTCTAACGTGCGTATTAATCATGTACAAAGCCCAGTAGCCTACTTTTTGGCAATCAACATGCAGGCTCCACGTCCATCCTAGATATAAAACGTCGAGTATATCCGTGAATGTTAGCCAGGTAGCCTTGGACATTTTTTAGGTATCCATTGATTTTCACAGGTATCCGTGGATGTCAGTCAGGTATCCGTGGATGTTATCTAGCTATCCGTGGAATTATACAGGTATCCGTGGATTTTCACAGATATCCGTCAATGTTATCTCTGTATCCGTGGGGGTTAGGGTTACATTATTTATCTGTATATATTAGCCAATTATCCTTGGAGTTTTGATAGGTAATCGTGTATGTCTGCCTCCATGTAATATGCATGTAGATGACCAATATTATACATTCTGTGATAGCCTGACGTTTCGCGATAGATCTTTATTGCACAATATATATGGTAAGACATCGATAAAGAATTACAAATTTTCAAAGCGCAAACTTTTAACAGCCATAGATTAGTTCAAACAATTTCTCGTTTAAACAACTTTTAGCCGATTTGTGTTTGAATTTTTCAAGGTCAAATGAACTATTCGCTCTTCCTCCAAATTTCTATGCAACTTAAACAAAAAACTGTCTTCCTGTTGAATATCAATAAATCAGTCAATCAATCAATCAATCAAATAAAATAATTTCCATAGCATCCTAATTGTCGGTGACCCGAGTTCACAGGGGCTAGATTTCTAGTGTTTGAGCATAGGTCATCATCTGGGGGCCACGTCACTCGTTATCTGTGAGAAGAAGACTTGACCAAAACGGTGTGTATGTTTTAAAAGTTGACAAAATAATGTCGCAATTTTAATAGTTCTCATATGGAAGCCAGAAGAGAGATTCACAAGGAGGGCACATCCATTGAAAAGGCCTTGGGTCCAAAGTTAATTTTAAGGCGCTTAAAAAAGTTGGTTATAATTAGTTGAACAGGCTTGGCTTGATGATACAGCTAATAGTAATTGTGGAGGTAAGCAGGTTCTTTGGATATCAATGCCATATAAGTGACTGTGCATAGAATAAAATACCAGAGAATAAGAAACTACAATAAACTAGCCTGCTATTGTCTTGGCGAATGAGAGATTATTCTTAATTTGACAAAGGCTGCGTACGTGGTGAAAGCAAGACTTATTCATACACACTTAATGGGAGATATGTTGACGAAAATTGAGGTCACTGTCTATTGCGATTTCCAGCTTTAATTTTGGTATGCTGGTCGAGCAGAAAGATGTTCACATAAATATGACATTATTTTGTTCCGTTGCTTTTTTGATTCAATGAGGAAGCATTCAGTTTTAACAGGGCTGAGTTTTAATTTAGATTCTATTATCTAAGTCAAAACGTTGGTTCTACAAGGTTTTAGTTTATCTAGAGATTGTTGGGCATCTGAGGCAGACCAAGATGCGTGTCAAGATGATGGTGTACAGTGTGATTGAACAGTATCTGACTATGATGTGATATGATATGATATGATGAGTTTTATAGCGGCAGTATCTCTCAACAAGAATGAAACCCAATGGCGCTGCATACTAAAGTCGGCATTCAATTTTCAAATACATTGTCGGTAAACAGGTACGGGTCCATCCGTTTATAAATGGCCGCCCATTTAAAAACAACCGTGCATTTATTATAAGCACTCGCAGCGCACTTCCAGCGAGTGTTTATAAACACCGGGGCGTTTATAAACGGTCGGCCAATATGACTGGTTAACGGTACATTTTATTCCATAATAGCATGTATTTTCTCTTAATCATACCTGATTTGGAATATTGTATAAATTGACACAACACATAACTACCTAGTAATGAACTTTAGAAGCAGAGTCTGTGAAATACGATGTTTAATTGGTAAAAATAGTGATGGTCAAATTGTATGCATACTGCATTTTCTATGTGTCATCTTTTTTGTACACACAATTTATTGCACAAAACAGAGATACAATCCAGGAGCTCAGTCATTCATCTCATTTCCTGGGTGAGTTCCGCGGACATTTACCTTACAAAAACGTAGATGAAAAAAATGTAGATAATTATATAGTTAACTAAACTGCTTCTTGATATTGCAGGTTCATATATGAAGTTATGCACTATAATTCATAATTTTATGAAGATACTGCCTTTTGGCTTTGCACGGCAGTATACAAGTGAACAAGGCTGTTTATAAACACTCGGCGGAAGTGCGCTGCGAGTGCTTAGAAACGCACGGTTGTTTTCAAATGGGCGGCCTTTTATAAACGGCTGGCCCCGTACCTGGTAAACGGGTGTGTCGTGTGACAATCTGTGGATGATCAGATTAAGGTGGTGATGTGATCAGGTGTGTTTTTAAATATTTCCAAAATATGCTTATTGACTTGGCTTCTCGTATGTGAATAGGTAAATTGTTCCATAAACGAGGTGCAGCTACCTCCAAAGATGAATAGCCCTATTTTTTCACCGTGGTGCTGGATACAGCAATAGCTACGGATCTAAGTGTTTGCTGGCGATGTTTAAAATGCAATAACTCACTAAGTTTATGTGGGTTTTCTAGTAGATAATGCTTTATATGTCAGAAGGGTTCAGTTTAAATTATTATTTTAAACTTTTTTTAAAACTATTATTGCTGAGTGGTTTGACATAGATGGTGTGGTGCTACAGTGTGTTCGATACTATTTAACGGATCGTTCTCAGCTTTTGAAAATCGATGGTGAACTGTCTACGTCGCAATTGTTCGCGGATGACACACACATCCATACATCTTTCATGGCAGAAATTTTACTCAGTCGCGTATTGTTCTTCAAAAATGTTCTTTTAGTAATTAGTAATCCAGGTGTGGATGAATCAAAACATGCTCAAATTGAATCCTGATAAGACGAAATTCATGGTTATTGGAGATATAGCCCATCGTAAAACAGTTGCTAATAAATACCTGGTTGAACTTCTTAGCCAAAAAATTGCAAACATTGCATGTATGCGAAATCTGGTTGTGGCATTCGACTCAGGCATTTTTTCTCACAACTGTAAATCAGCTTTTTACCATATCCACAGATACCTATAAACAATCCACGGATGGCTAGATAATATCCATGGATGCCTGGCTGACATCTACGGATAGGAGAAGATTGTGTGTGTTTCAAAAGATCACAAAACACTAAAGTTATTAGTGACATTATACAAATTGTAATTTTTTGTTAAAACAACCAAATTTAAAGTTGGATATTTCATCACAAAATGGGTCTAGTAGGACAAGGGGTAATTATTACATAATGAATAAATTATGATAACGACTTTTTGATTAACTCCTGTACTCATGAAAAGTCAATTAGTATTTTCCATTTATTTGAAGCTAGAATCCCTCAGGCGATTCTCAGCTCCAAATTTAATTATTTGATTAACTGAGCATCTACCACAACACATTTTATCAATTTCAGTGATTTTGTACATGAGTTGAAACTTGCTATCAAGACAAGGGTTAATTATTGCAGATTTTATTGAACGCTAACGGATGCCTGGCTGCCATCCACGGATAACTGTAAAAATCAATGGATAGCTAAATAACATCCAAGGTCACCTGACTAACATATATAGCCTACTCGTATAATATCTAGGATGAACGTGGAAACTGTATGTTGATTGCCAAAAAGTACTGAGCTTTGTACATGATTACTACGCGCAACACAACACCCTGGGTAAAAACGCATTGACCAAAGACTTTACTGCCTTGTGAATATATTAAACTGCTTTAAAGCGGTCATGTAAAACCTGTACAGTTTTCCGGAAAATATCAGATTTATTTCTAATTATCATTTAGTTTGGTGATAACGTAAAAGTGTGTTCAATAATGAAGATTTAATAATTGTTATCATATAGTTGAACATATACATGAGTTTATGCAGAAAAAAGTGGTTCTTGAAACTAGCTTATAACCCTTTCACTGCCACTTTAATAAATCTCAATTGCACCTAAAAAATATAATATATCAACATGGCCTATGGTCTATGGACCATTAATGCTCATCCCTTATACTACTCCTCATAGTCGGATACAATCCAATCACAAAGTTCACCATCATCTCGATACGTATTCCTATGTAAGTATCTCTGTAATTAGCAGAATCATTATAGTCAGATTCACATTAAATTCATCAACCAGGATTATTGAATTTCGCGGATTTCTCAGTCAATTCTCAACCAATTTTCATGAAATTTCACACACACTATTTTCCATTCATGTCGTAACTACCCTAAAAATTTCGCGAAGTTTTGATGAGTATTGTAGAAGTTAGACCATTTGACATGTAATAAAATTCTGAGACGAAGCTAATGGCTTTATAGAGGGCAACATTTTTATTTATTTACTACATGTCAAATGGTCTAACTTTTAAAATACTTATCAAAACTCGGCGAAACTTTCAGGGTAGTCACGACATGAATGGAAAATAGTGTGTGTAAAATTTCATGAAAATTGATTGAGAATTGACGGAGTAATCGGCGAAATTTATCCACCACGGTGAATGTGAATCGTGGTATAGTATGTCCTTTTTTTAAAGATCGGTACTATCTGGCCTATGAGCCAAGTTTCTCGTAGTACAGCAGTATCCAAGATGATGTCAAATAATCTAACCCTAACCCTAACATCCATGGATACCAAAATAACATTCACGGATATCTGTAAAAATCCACGGATACCTGTAGAAACCCACGGATAGCTAGATAACATTCACGGATGCCTGGCTGACATCCACGGATAGCTGTAAAAATTAATGGAGAGCTAAATAACATCCAAAGTCACCTGGGTAACATTTACGGATATACTCCTATATTATCTAGGATGGACGTGGAAACTGCATGTTGATTGCCAAAAAATACTGGGCTGTGTACATGATTACTACGCGCTTTGGAAAATACAACACAACACCCTGGGTAAAAACGCATTGACTTACTCTGGGTAAAAGCGCATTGACTAAGGAGTTTATTGACTTGTGAATATTAAATTGCTTAAAAGCGGCCATGTAAAAGCTGTACAGTTTTCCAGAAAATTTACCATTTATTTCTAATTATTATGTAGTTTGTTGATAACGTAAAAGTGTGTTCAATAAGGAAGATTTAATAATTGTTATCATATATCTGGGGCATATATTATGACAAAAGTGGTTCTTGAAACTAGCTTATTAACCTTTAACTGTCTGGCAATCCTAATCGCACTTAAATAATATAACATATCAACATGGCATACAGACCAATATTGCTCACCCTTTATACTACTTCTCATAGTCGGATACTATCCAATCACAAGGTTCACCATCATCTCGATACAGATACCTATGTACGTAATTGGTGTAATTAGCGGGGTCATTAGTGGGCCTATGTCTTTTTTTAAAGATCGGTACTATCTGGCCTATGAGCCAATTTATGTAGTACACCAGTATAGATCGGTACTATCTGGCCTATGAGCCAATTTATGTAGTACACCAGTATAAATCGGTACTATCTGGCCTATGAGCCAATTTATGTAGTACACCAGTATAGATCGGTACTATCTGGCCTATGAGCCAATTTATGTAGTACACTAGTATATAATATTATGCTAAATAATCTAACCCTAACCTTAACATCCACGGATACCGAGATAACATTCACGGATATCTGTGAAAATCCACGGATACCTGTAGAAACCCACGGATAGCTAGATAACATCCTGGCTGACATACACGGATAGCTGGAAAAATAAATAGATAGCTTAATACCATCCAACGTCACCTGGCTAACATTTACAGATAATTCATACTCATATAATATCAAGAATGGACGTGAAAACTGCATGTTGATTGCCAAGAAGATCTGGGCTTTGTCCATAATTACTCTGCACATTGGACAACACAACACCCTGTGTAAAAACGCATTGATTAATTTTAGTTTACTGACTTGTGAATATTCAGTTGTTTTAAAAGCAGCCATGCTAGAGCTGCAGAGTTTTCCGGAAAATATCAGATTTATTTGTAATAATATTATTTAGTTTGATGATAACGTAAAAGTGTGTTCGATAAGGAAGATTTAATGATTGTTATCATTTAGTTTGGGCATATACAGGAGTTTATTCAGAAAAAAAGTGGTTCTTGAAAATACCTTATGACCCTTTCACTGCCACATCGGGAAATCTTAATAGCACCTAAATAATATAATATATCAACATGGCATACGGACCAATACTGCTCACCCCTTATACTACTCCTTATAGTCGGATACTATCCAATCACACGGTTCACCATCATCTCGATACGGAAATAAAGCTCAATTTAGGAGTTGAAAATTATAAATAAATTTTAATTTCCGCTGAAAAATAGCCCAGTATGTACCTAACGCATATTAATGTAACAATTTTACAATGGTAAATAACATTTCTAGGAGAAATCTATATATATATTGATGGTTCATTTTAGGCAGTAAAATTTGGGAAATTGGGTTGAATAACTATATAGAACGATATTCAAACAAAAAAACTAACATGGCTGACATAACTGAAAGGTTAAAATAAACCGATATTAATAATAATAATAATAATAATAATAATAATAATAATAATAATAATAATAATAATAATAATAATAACGCTAAAATCATGAAAAATCTGGTAAAATCAGCTGATAATACGCAGCAATAGCCTTTAATTCAGTCAAACCCTCCAAATAAATGTGCAGCAGGCCATTTAGTTATTCATACAAATATAAAAATGTTCAATATTACAGTGAATATTGTAATTTTCAATGGTTATGTGCTTAAAGTAATGTGTAAAACCGGACAGAATGTGTGTGTAGATTTGTTCTTTCAAGTTAGGGTGGCAGCATTACTTCAACCAACGTTACGTTTAGTGCTTTATATCACGTATTCTAAATAGTGTTATGGGGTAGCAAACTGTCCTAAAAAAATATTGACATCATCCACAACTTTAATCAACAAAGACATTAAAAGATTATGACTGTTGTAAACGATACAATATTAATTATTATAAGATATCAAATTTATGGGTATATTTATTATGCCTTGGTTATTTCAACATAGGCCTACATATTTTCCACATATAACACTATTCAGGGAATATTTTGTTCAGTATCGCGTAGCGAAAAGCTATGCAATTTTGGCCATTTGCTAATCAAATTTTAAATTAATTAGCGAAATATTAATACATGAATGATAAGGATCATGTGGGAAACGGACATCGTCGAAGAAGAAAATCGCTAATCAATAAGTTTTCAACAAAATTTCCCCATGTGAAATGGCAGTATCCAGGTCACACACATGCTAGGGATTCCCATAATATGTATTCTCAGCAAGGGTGTGGCAGTGACGTCATTGGAATTACCATGGATTCCCGCGCGATGTCTGGGAGATCCTTCACTCTACATGTCTACATAGTATAGTATACAACAGTGGCCCTGAATCAAGTCCATTACGCCCGAGCTACATAGCTCGGTGCTACATAGCTCGGAGTTACATAGCTCGGAGCTACATAGCTCCGAGCTACATAGCTCGGAGCTACATAGCTCGGAGTTACATAGCTCAGAGTTACATAGCTCGGTGCTACATAGCTCGGAGCTACATAGCTCGGAGTTACATAGCTCGGTGCTACTTAGCTCGGAGTTACATAGCTCGGAGCTACATAGCTCGGAGTTACATAGCTCGGAGTTACATAGCTCGGAGTTACATAGCTCGGAGCTACATAGCTCGGTGCTACATAGCTCGGAGCTACATAGCTCGGAGCTACATAGCTCGGAGCTACATAGCTCGGAGTTACATAGCCCGGAGTTACATAGCTCGGAGCTACATAGCTCCGAGCTACATAGCTCGGAGCTACATAGCTCGGAGCTACATAGCTCGGAGTTACATAGCTCGGAGTTACATAGCTCGGAGTTACATAGCTCGGAGCTACATAGCTCGGAGCTACATAGCTCGGAGCTACATAGCTCGGAGTTACATAGCTCGGTGCTACATAGCTCGGAGTTACATAGCTCGGAGCTACATAGCTCGGAGCTACATAGCTCGGTGCTACATAGCTCGGAGCTACATAGCTCGGACTTGATTCAGGGCTAAAATATACAGTGACTGCGGCATGCCACGCATTGTGACTGTTGTAGAGTGAAACTATTGATGATCACAGCATAATCCAAATTTATGTCTCTGCGTACGAATATGAGAAGCAGTGCAGTGGGTCTATAACCTTTTCACCGCTGAATAATAACGTCATGAAAGCCTGATCGCTGAATTAATTATTTTTTTCAATTAAAAATCGTAATTAGGGGCTACTGATGTCGCCAAAAGGCCACCGTACAGTGTGACTGTAGCATAATCTCCCCCCCCCCCCATAGCCCAGTAGGCCTACTTCGGTAGACATTCTTGATATATCTCAGCGGTGAATTAGCTCGGTCAACTCCGGCACCCGTCAGGACCGTAGCCAGGATTTTTGTGTGGGGGGTCGTTTTAAGCCAAAAGTTGGACCTTTTTTCCAATCTCGACAGTCATGCCAGTAGGGTGATGCGAGGGAATTATGCCTTCCCGATTTTTTTTTTAAATATATATTTCGAATGTCCTGC
The DNA here is from genome assembly GCA_964017125.1 of Flabesymbios commensalis. Taxonomy (NCBI): domain Eukaryota; kingdom Metazoa; phylum Annelida; class Polychaeta; order Terebellida; family Flabelligeridae; genus Flabesymbios; species Flabesymbios commensalis. Next base: position 73,789,963 of record OZ024908.1, on the reverse strand, counting down.
CTTTTAAAACACAATTTTTGTAAGTTTTTCACCCCCCCCCCCCTTATGCTAAATTAATTGGGCTACCCCTTAAAGCTGTTATGATCATGTGTCATTTTGAATTTATGTGTAGGCCTATGTTTATGCCTGTGACTGAGGAATACACAGGGGCGGATTCAGCTTTTCATTAACGGGGAGGGGGTTAAAACTTGATAAAGGAATATTTCACTGTAAGGGGTGGCGCCCCCGGAGACATTTTTGCTTTTGAAATGCTTTTTCCTGCAATCTAAGGGCATATTGGGAACTGTTTGTCCCTCAGAATCTCACCAGCCCATATAAGGAAACCCTTAAATGAAATGATAATTGTTTTCCGAGAGGGGAGTGGGGATTACCCCCCCCCTTTGGATCCTCCCATGATACATGTTTGTCAATAAAAAAACATGCAACATGAAAACAAATGTTTCTTTTTCTAGCTGACAGACTTTACAAAAGGATTGATTGATGATTTTTTGTGTGAATCATTCTATTTCACCGTGTTGTTGATGCTGTTTTGAGCAAATAATGCCTAAAACATTATGCTGTTATTTTCGAGTAACATCACAGGAGCCACATCTAACAAATTCGCGAAACAAATTTATTCATGTTGCATAAATTTAATATTGGTGTGATTGCAGGTGAAGCCTAAATCCTATTATACTGCCTAAATCAGTAGCTTGTTATTTATTACTTTTTTAAAGTAGCTATATATGCCCTCCATCGAATCATTTTGCTTATAAAGAGAGGAAAATATATTTGCGCATCATGAGAGAAGGTTCTTGCATTCGGTGTCATAGGAAATATCAGCAGGGCTGTAGCCTGGGGCAGAATACATGGGGGAGGGGTGGAGAGTGTCGGTTGAGATTGGTAATAATAGTAGTCCAGGCGAAAATATTACAAAAATAAAGCTTTCATAAATTTTAAAAATCCCAGAGGGGCAGCTGACCCTCTGCCACCCTACACTCATTCTCAATGTTCTGTCTAATGGTGGCAGTGAACTGCCACCCCTGCAGGCTAGAGGCCTATAGCCCTGATCCAAGATGTGACATTTTAATTAAATCACGATTTTTTCTAGAATGTACAGACCTATATCCCACTGCTGGCGCAGCCACTGCTCTTTAGAGCGTCTATATGCTCTAGAGGTGTCCGGGGAATGCTGCTCAGGAAACTTTTAAATGGTGCATTCTAGAGCATAGGCTATATTTCGGACCAAATATGGCCTATCTGCAAATCGTTATAAATAAACAGTTTAGGCCCCTATTAGGCCTATATATAGAGACAAACACAGAGGCAAGTTTCGAGCTAGGATAACAGTTTACACGATGTTATGAATCTATAATAATGAACAATTCAACTTTAATCTTTAATCATAAATATATCCAGATATACTAACATACAGCTACACGAGTCATAGAAGTAAATAAAATCACAAAATACGGAGAACAAATCGAGTTTTAATGTAAACAAAAAACATTTTAGTTTTACGTTGCGGCCATTTTGAAATATGCAAATTAGGGCATTTTACGGGTCAAAATCGCTTGGGGTGTTCCTCTTATATGATTTAGGAGATGAAAAGGCACCCGTGTGTGAAATCTGGTGCTTTTATCTCAATCCGAACACTTTGGTGGATTTTTAGACCTTAGCACCTTTATTATTTGGGGAGATAAATGAGTAAAACACAAATCTGATCACTCAAACACTATAGTGCAAGCTTTGTTACTTATTCGGTTTTGAATACGGAATAAGTAACTGGTTACTTATTCCTTATTCGCGTTTGAATAAGTAACTGGTACGTATACGGTGAAAACAACTTTAAAATACGCAAACTCATCTAGAATACCCTAAAACTCGACAAAAGACGTTCATAAACTTGTAATATGAGGAGATAAATGATAAAACACTAATCTGATCGCTCTAATATTAGTACAAGACTTGTTACTTATTCAGTTTTGAATAAGGAATAAGTAACTGGTTACGTATGCCTTATTCGCGTTTGAATAAGTAACTGATACTTATACGATGAAAACCACTTAGAAAAAACAAAATACATCTAGAATACGCCCAAACTCGACAAAAGACGTTTATATACTTGTAATATGAGGAGATAAATGAGTAAAACACCAATCTAATCGCTCAAAGAGTAGTACAAGACTTGTTACTTATTCGGTTTTGAATGAGGAATAAGTAACTGGTTACTTATTCCTTATTCGTGTTTGAATAAGTAACTAGTACTTATACGGAGAAAAAACAACTTTAAAATACGAAAACACATCTAGAATACCCTAAAACTCGACAAAACACGTTCACAAACTTGTAATATGAGGAGATAAATGAGGAAAACACCAATATGATCGCTCAAATAATAGTACAAGTCAGTCACTTATTCCTTATTTAAAACCGAAAAAGTAACAAGTCTTGTACTACTCTTTCTGCGATCCGATTGGTGTTTTACTCTTATCTCCTAAAATTACAAGTATATGAACGTCTTTTGTCGAGTTTTAGTGCATTCTAGATGTGTTTTCGTATTTTAAAGTGGTTTTCACCATATAAGTACCAGCTACTTATTCAAACGCGAATAAGAAAAAAGTAACCAGTTACTTATTCCTTATTCAAAACTGAACATGTGAATATACTTTTAAAGCTCATTGTGCATGTCAATATTGCCAGGTTGGTGATTTAACTCTTTTCTGCAGAGAACTTGTGGTATATCAGCATATTTTGTGGAGCGTAGGCGTACATTTGCTTCTTTTATTTTTGATTTGTTTTTAGTTATCCAAATTCGAATTTAACGTAACCAGTTAGTTATTCCTTATTCGTTCCAATAAAGAATAAGTTTGAGATACTTATTCCTTATTCGTTCAAATAAGGAATAAAGTAACTGTTACTTATTCCTTATTAAATAAGGAATAAGTAACTAACTTTATTGACGTGTAACTATCCTGGTTTGCCTCTGATGCCCAACAATCTCTAGATAAACTAAAACCTTGTAGAACCAGCGTTTTACCTTAGATGACGGATTCTAAATTAAACTTGTTAAAACTGAATACTTCTTCATTGGATCAGAAAAGCAACGGAACAAAACGGTATCATTATTATGTGAACATCTTACGGTACGACCAGGATACCACAATTACATTTGCAAATCGCAATAGATAGTGACCTCGATTATCGTCAGAATATGTCCCAAGTGTGTATAGATCTTGCTTTCATGCAACCTCCGTCGAGTTAGGTAATTCTCGTAAAGTGATTACAACCATTTTAAAATTTATCTCAGCCACTCAAAAGTGATCTTGACCACTGAAGAAGAGATCACAGCGACCTTAAAAGTTATCTCAGCAACTACAAAAGTGATCTTGGCCAGTGAAGAACCTTGCAAAATACGTAAGCCACTACAAAAGTGATCTTTGTTACTGTAGTATATTTATAGCACCAGATCGACAGTTCCGATTCCGCATTTCAGACATGCATGTCGAAAATAAAAAATACGGGCATTTCGTCTCTATATCTCGCTTAACTGGTAAATGCGCAGCACAAAAATTAAAAAAAAGGTTGGAGTTCTAGTCTATGGAAATGTTTACATCATAGGGGCATCTTAAGAAGCCAACAGAAAATTACTGATTTTCTTATGATTTTAGCCTGATTGTGCTTTAAGATATTACATCAAAACCGTGTTTATGATATGACTATTAGGTAGACGATGTTCAATAATGCATTTATTTGACGGCGGCCATTTTGAAAACGGGTTTAATGATTAATTACTTAGCAAATCAAGAAAGAATCACCCGATTTTGACTTAATATAATTATGCTTCTGAACCAAATAATACCCCTCACTGAGGTTTTCGTACAGAACAGAACGTGTGCTCATGAACTATTTTTAAAAAATTCGAATATATTATTTGCCATTTTTAAGGCGGCCATCGTAGATTGGTTCTTAAATAAGATATTCTAGCACTTAACATATACAAAGATGTATTCAGTGGATTCATTCAGCATTAAAATATAAGAATAGACATAAAAACCGTGTTTCTGAGATAAAGAATAAGCAAACCATGTTGAATTAAGCAATTGAAGATAAAGCATTGATTTCACGGGGGCCATTTTAAAATCGGCCATTTTGATTATTACTCTACAAATCAAGCACTAATCATATGATTTTCACTCAAGGGCTGCCTCTGAACCAAATGACACCGATCGTGGGGGGTCTTCGTACATGATGAAACATGTGCTTCTAAAATATTTGCAGGAAAATGTGAAACTTTGAAAATTGTCTTGATCATTTCTGGCAGCCATCTTGGATTGAGTCTTACATTTCACATTCAAGCATTTGTAAGTACTTGAACAAACAATAAAATGTAAGATTAGACACTCAAACCGTGCTTGTGATGCGAAATTTGAGCAAAGCATGTTAAATAATACATTTCGGGAAAAAACATGGATTTTACGGCGGCCATTTTTAAATTGGCCCTAATGATCAACTACTCGACGAATCAAGCATTGGCAACCCAATTCTGACTTAAAGGATGTATCTGAACCAAATGGTACCGCTCATGGAGATTTTCGAGCAAAAACGAACCTGCTGCCAATAACTATATGCAAAAAAAATGAAAAAATTAAAAATTTGGAAAAATTGCATTTTGCGACATATTTACAATATCCAAAATAGCTCTTATAGGTAGGATGCTAATGCAAAATTATATTATTTTTTACTATTTCATCTCCACAGAGATGACCTGATCAATAGAAAAAAAATCCCACAATATTTCATTTAAATGGCCCAACATTATAATAGAGTGAGAATGGCGCGAAAATCATATTTTAGCGAATATTTTCTCTAAAAATCGGATAGGTGTACAAAAGTGTCAAATTCTCAGCCCGCCCCCATTCCCGGCAATGTCATCAACCAGATTCTGCATCTAGAGACCTCTGGGAACAATTCTAGACATGTGAACAAATGTTGTACCACCGGTTTAGGCAACTCCTTAAATATGGCTCATTTTTGGTGCCTTCTGCTGAACTAATGTCTCCAATACAATAACAAATATATACATATATTTCGTCGTGACCATCTTGAATTGTATTCCAATCCGCCATAATAATGTTCCAGTACTGTATGTTTAAAGTGGTTTAATTTGATTCGTTGACCCAGAAAACATATGTGTATGGCTAGAAGTAGCGGACGCTTTATCAAGAAACAAACCCTTAAGCTTCTATATGACTAACGCAGATATTTTTTTAAAATAACAAATAATTTTGAAAATAATTACTATTGCATTATTTGTCGGTTAAGGCCACGTTGTCATGGATTTATTTTTGAAATTGTATTTTGCTTGTATTAGTTACCTTGTTTAATTATACTTATTGACGATACCAGCTAGTCTATTATATGCGTGAAATAAAAAAAGTTACTACAGCAGGCAGACAGTGTAATATGTCCATAAGTAGCGGGACGCTTTATCAACAAACAATTAACCCTTAAACTTCTATATTACTAACGGATCAGCCGTATATTTCAATGTAGAACATTTATTTTATTTTCCATATTGCAATGTATGATTTAATGTTACCGTCACCAAATGATAATGAAGTTATTTGCCATGTTTGTAATTGACGCATTTTACATGTGTGGAAAATATAGGTAACAGTTTTTTAATATAAAAATTTCCTCTCAAAATGGTCATATAGATATAATGAAAATATTCATTTGACCGCAATGACGAGAGTGGACTTGCCATTTTGTCACAAAAATTTGACCGTAGTCCTGAATGGTAGTCTGACCGCATTGGTGGTCGCCTTTGATATGGCTTTGACTGGGAACGAATTCGGGCTGAAAAAATCGACAGTAATGACGATCTGACCGCATTGGTGATCTGACCGGAAGGTGAGAGTCTGCTGTAGTCAGGTCGCCGAGGATGAAACCTTGCAAACGGGTATATACAAACTTTTTGGCGGATTATTGATGCATGATATGTCTCGATTAATATGAGCAAGCATGCCAGACTGGCACCTTCGAGTATTTTTAATTATCACTGAAAATTCAGGGGATATTTTGAAAAAAAAATTCAATTAGTTTGTCAACATAATCAAGTGTGATATGTCATTTCTGACTAATTTATGGGCGTGGAACCCATTTCTGGACCTGAAGTTACAATTATAAACCACATGAAGGTCAAAACATGATCACAATCGGTTATAGTGAAATACAATTTTTAGTTCAATAGTTACATGTGATGTGATGTGACCATCTTTGTAGCGCTAGAATCAATAATGTCAATTATCCGTGAAAATATTAGTAAATTATCATGATTATAGGTGAGTATAACAGTACGTTTTGTGCCGGTGGTACTGGATGGTACGTAATGTTGTTCGCATGACACGTATTTAATTCGCATCGAGCGTATCGTCATTCGTCCGTACGGCTCGTACTCGGATTGTACGTCTACTTGTAAAGCCATCCATATTGTCATGATTGTATGGTAAATGTATTCGTAAGGCTTGCTCCATACGGCATGAATATGTAATAATGCGAATGTGCTTTCGCAAAGTACGGCAGCGGTTCGGATGGCAGTCGGCAAGTACGTATTTCCTGCTTGGAACCTTCACGAATGGCTGATTCGGAGATTTTCGCATTCTTTTTTCATTCTGACATTTTCTCATTCTGATCGTGCGAGCCATTCGTAGCGCCGTGCGGCTTAGTTAGACAGGCCCCTTGGGACGCTCTAAATTATGGCTATGGATAATTTGTGCGAATATATTCATTATATTTATTCGTTTGAGACAGAAAAGTGCGTCAGCCCTGCTCCGAGCTTCTGCCGGCTACCGTGCCACCCCATTTCACATACCTGGACACATGGCGTGCTTCGGGACTGCTGGTTCTTGATGCTTTATCCCGGATCCGTGTGCCACTACATCCCCAAGGAGGGTTAGGACAGATCCGGAATCGCCGGACTCCTCTTATGGACCATCCGTCTGGCTTTCCTGCTGTCGGAAAGTCAACCGGATTCATATTTGTTTCCACTCTCCAATTCGCACAACCCCCTCAGACATTGATATATGGCTGGACAAACCGATCAGAAGGGTCGTTAGCCAAACAGCTACTTGAATGGCACCGGGATCCGACAAGCACTGAATAGCAATGTATCATGTTAGCCCAACGCTGTCTAAATGCCCAACATGCCCATCGCTGGGTCTACAACGAGACAGCGTTGGTAATACTCTTGTCGTGCTGGTTGGGATATGTGAAGTTCCTGATGATTTGTCAAACATGGAAATATGTGAAACTGGGCTACAGGAAATGGCTTTCCTTACCCCCTCACCCCCCTCCCCCCTCCGGCCCGATCGTCACTTATGCACACCCTCCTACTGGGGATTTCGGAGACGCATCATGCGGGTTATATTAATAGTAATAGAGCGTCACTCTCAAAAAAGAATTAATTATTTCACCGCATTTTGTTTACATTATTATGTAAGGCCTACCTCATGACACATCTGACATTTTATGCAATATAGACAATTTACTGACATAATAAAATCTTCAACTATTAGACTACTATTACTTTCCACTAATAATAATAATAATAATAATAATAATAATAATGATAATAATAATAATAATAATAATAATACTAATAATAATAATAATAATAATAATAATAATAATAATAATAATAATAATAATAATAATAATAATAATAATAATAATAATAATAATAATAATAATAATAATAATAATAATAATAATAATAATAATAATGATAATGATAATAATAAATAATAATAATAATAATAATAATAATAATAATAATAATAATAATAATAATAATAATAATAATAATAATAATAATAATAATAATAATAATAATAATAATAATAATAATAATAATAATAATAATAATAATAATAATAATAATAATAATAATAATAATAATAATAATAATAATAATAATATCAATAATAATAATAATAATAATAATAATAATAATAATAATAATAATAATAATAATAATAATAATAATGATAATAATAATAAATAAATAAACTTCTCTAGCGCCTAAATCCTTGGTGATCCGAGTTCAGAGGCGCGACAAATATATTCGTAATCCGACTCACAAATCAAAAAACCGTTTGCGTTTGTCGTCTGGGCCAACCTGACTACCGAGGATTTAAGGCGGAAAAGCCTGACCAAAAAAACTACGTCCCCCATTTCTTCCGGAAACTACATTGTGTTTTCGCAGAGCAAATTTCTGAAGGAAGTTTACTCCAAAGAATAAGTGCAACAGAAAAGGCCCTGCTGCTTACCGCGGTTCTGACCCGTTGAACATTCAGCTGATCTAGATCACTGGAACGAAGTGTCCGTACCTTTCGGGATGGCTGAAGCATGTTTAGAATATATACTGGTTGTCCACTGGTCAGAGCCTGGTAGGTCAGGGAACACAATTTAAATTTGATCCTGTAACGAACAGGCAACCAGTGCAAAGATTTTAAAAGAGGAGTTATGTGACAAAAACGAAGATACTTTGTTACAACCCGCGCCAAACAGTTCTGTACACCACCCTGTGGCTTAGATATCTCCTTTTCAGTGACGTTGAGCAGAACAATAGTTACAATAGTCCAGCTTGCTACCTGTCAAAGAAGTTGCAATTATTTTAGCAACAGATGGTGCTAAAAAGCGCCTTTTTCTACGTATGTCACGTATATGATAGTAGCAAGCGCGGGACATACCAGATATATGACTCTTAAAATTTAAGGCACTGTCAAAGACTATGCCAAGATTTTTAGCAGATGGAGAAAGAGTTACTTCCTGTGCCAACAATCTTGTTGGGAAACATTTCGAAAAATTTTCATGCTGAAAATTAGATCCAATTAATAAAAAAATTCGTTCTGATCAGGGTTGAGTTTTAATTTCCTTGATGACATCCAAGAAGATACGCCCGGAAGACATTTTGTGAGAATCTCCAAATAAATATCGGGATTTTTTAGCGAAAGAGTTAAATATATCTGGGTATCTTCGGCATAAAGATGATGTTTGACAATGGGTCTCTTAATTACATAGCTAAGGGAGGTAGTGTAGAGAGTAAATAACAATGAGAGATCTAACAGAGTAAGTGCAGTGACCCTCCCCTCGTCCATATTCAAACTAACTTTTGAGTAATGTATAATACCACTTTTCCAACTACTACTGAGCCACCAAAGTACATTTCTGAACAGAAACAAACGTGAAACTACATTGCTCCAAACGTTCTCTGTGGATTTATTTTCTACGTGTATTCAGCGAGATCATTTATAATAAGAATTAGGAAAGCACGATCAAAGCAAAAACATAATAACAGTAATAATATTCGGATAAAAATATTTACTGAAGCAACGACATAGGCCTACAGGCAAATGTTCATGTATTCACCATATAGACTAATTTAGTTATACATAAATGAACAACACAGGTGGGGCTATGTACAATATAGTTACCACTAATCTATAATGACTGTTCTGAACTCAGTTGTCATGAATATCTTAAATTGTAGGCTTATACGTTCATTAAAATCACAAAGATTCATAACTTTACTTAAAAAAACTAAAAGATGTGCCGACCATTAGGCCTCAGCTGCAGACCTTGCATGAACCGACAGGCGGAATTGGGGATGGCCGTACAGACAGACAGATGGAAAACTTGACTACTTAATGTATCCAGCTTCAGGCTGATGGAGACAAAGTAGTAGTAGTACTTAAAATAATGCCTCACGTCACTTTTCGGCACTAATTTTAAGTGACATTTAAGTGTCATTTAAGTGACACTGTAATACACTAAAAAACGGTGCAGTCAATTGAGGAGATGAATGATGCACATATGATGATGTGAGGGTGGGGTGATAGGGCATGGTTGGTTATTCAGAGTGGGTTCCTTCACTCGCCTGATAAGGAGTTATGGGCATGTCTAGGGGATTTAACCTCAGATATGCTCGGACGGTGGGAGACTTGGGTCTAGCTATACAAAACACAGCTCCGCTATCCTCGGGTCTGATAGTCCCCAGAGTAGTAAGTAGTAGCTGAGGGTAACTCCATTCATCCCATGTGATATACCTGATGTCAAACACTCTATTGCCGATAGCTTAAAGCCTCACCACGGCCAACACCGGTGCCTGCGCTGATGCGGGAGCTGCATTGTCACTGTTGCTGAGTGGAGGAACCAAGGTACATGTACACCGCTGTCAATCCACCCGAAGATTATAGCCAGATACGTGGAGGCTGCACAGCGTCCCTTGGATAATCGCTGTAGACTAGTGCATGAAACATACAGAACAAATCCCCAATGACCCTCCCCAGGTGGGAGCCAAAAGTACTACCACTAGCGATCATCCCAGTATCCTGATGGCGACACACAGAATGACAACTTGCAGCAATATATGGGATCAAACTGGACCAAATATAATGCTAACATATTTAGGCCTAATATTAAACGTTGATGTGGAAACACTATGGCAATATATATATGGTATTGTGTTTATATGTTATTCAATAAATATTCTTAGTTATCATTGTCCTTGTCATTATCATGACCATTATGAATGTGTGAAGTTGTTTCCACAATGTGTATCGCAATTGTGGACACAGAAAATTGCGAATGAATGATCACTTTTGCAGAAACATATTTTACTTCTGCGAGGTAGGTCGGTGCTACATGAACATGTTATAACCTATTGCACTGCACGGGGAATTAAATCTACATTTGGTGGAACAATTATTGATAACAATTTCTTATTTACAAAATCATTTTGCAAACCAAAGACAGTTGGGTCAAAATTAGGAGTAAATTTCAGAGCACATTTTAAAGCTATACCTGTCCGTTTTTCTGTGAAAGCATCCGTTGTTGGAAGCAATGAACACAGTTTTGAGGCAGTGGTCAGGGGCTTGCCTGTCAGCCCACTGCGTCTGCCTACCTTCACTCATGGTAGTGTATTGTGGCTGACCATAACAGTCTGTCATAAATGCAGTTGTTTGTTCAATAATATCTGTGATTTAACGAGTTTGGTCACCTATGCAAAGGTAAGTATCTTCCGTGCAGTTGCCATAGCAACAGGCGGCTGTACATGTTTCATAGACTGATATGGTATGCCGACCAAATTATTTATCAGGTATGATTTGTTTGTACTTCTCAATTTTATACCTATGATGTTGCGTTCTCAATTGGAGATTCCATAAACATCTCAGTTGAGAGTTTATATATTACGTAAAATGGTGCAGAAGCAAAATAAAAACACCCATGTCATCTGAGACAACCCTGTGACCAACCTCCCTCTCGGCAGCAAGTGCCTGATAAAACAATTCTGATTCTTTTTGCGAGGTGCTTATGTATTACAGCATAATGGCTACTTTCTGTTATCATCATCAATGATTACAAATTGATGTGTCGATGTGGCCATGGAACACTTTATCCTGTTCAATGTCTTTGATAATGGCTCTCATTAGTTGTTTTTAAATTTCACTAACCATGCGGACCACATTTTGAGGAGGAAAAAGTGCATTACCAGCCAGTTTGTGGACTGTAAAATATTGTGTTCTAGCTGAAGTATTTGCATCTATCAAATACTAGATACATATTGACGGAAATGAGTTTAGTAGAAATGAATGACTCACAACTCCTGTAGTGAAGTCATTGACAGTTCCTATAGCTATTGTCCACATCACTACTGAACCATCGACCACCAAGCTAGTGCATTCACAGGTCTACGACAAATGCGTAATCGAAGAATATTGTTAAGGAAAATCAAACATAGCAGTTGCTAATAGAGCCAGTTCGTGTACCAATATATCATTAATTTTGATACTTCTGGGACGTGATTGAATCCCAAGAACCCGCCCATAAATTACTGCACGGTCACACACCGTTTCAGTACCGAGTTGCAATGGTTTTCCAACTCAAGCAAATGTTATAATCTGCTTGGTGATTGAGTCTAGAAAACCTTCAGGCCAATTAGCTTTAAATGTCTGCATGAATGCAATTTTTACAGTCCTATCCAAGTTTAAATCATGTAATGATTTTATACTACTGGTGATGTGGGATGTGATGGATCGAAACATAATTTCGTAGAGCAAAACGGCTTTTAGAATTATAAAAAACTTATTGTTGAAAACTCTTCTTTATGCTTATTAGAATCTGAATTGTTACACTGTCATCCATATTCTGGAGACCATGCTCCGGTTTTGCGCAAAAATATAGGCTTAGCGACCATAGTCTATACGTACCTGGCTTTAACCACTCCCCCAGGGCCATGCCTGTACCTCATATAATTTGACTCGATGAATATGTCACTCGAGACACCATTAGAACTTCATAGATTATGGTGCATTGTGTGTTCACCTTTCATGAACTGTTTCCAGATATCTAATGGCATAGCCTGCGTATTTCTCAGATAATATAAACCATAACGTGCATAGTCCAGATGACCTGGTGCGAACATGTATGATAACATCTGTTGAACTGCAGCCATATGTGTAGGTCAATCTGATTCCCGTTCAGCACGTACATATATCATCATGATCATAACTGGTTTTATTAGGAGATCTACCAAATTTTTGAAGTTCTACTCTTGTTGGTAATATTTGCGACCATCCTAAATTTATGACCGAATTAAGCTTCTGAATAAAAAATAATGCCGGAAATGAGTGTCTTGTGTTTAAATAAGTTGAAAAAGTGGTATTATACATATTTCTAGGGCAAAAAGTGAACAAGTTACATTTCCACTGTGGCTATTGGCGGCCATTTTGAAAAACGTGAATAACTAAAATTGCCCAAGGGTGACACCTCCACACCCTCTGGATTCTTTAAGTAGGGGATCTGGACAACAATATTCTGCAAAGAAAAAAACTATATACTCCAAGTCAAGGTTTTTTTCAAGATGTGAACGAATTCGATTTGCTATAACTTTTTCTATGATTTTCGATACAAGGGTTTGCCACTGGTCTGTAATGTTTCATGTCATCTTTTCATAAGATGGCTTTTTGAATAGAGGCATGAAATGTGATATTTAAAAATGTCTGAAAATCAAAGGTAAAATAACCATTTGTGTGATTGGAACCAACAAAACATCTAAGCAAGATTTTAACAACTCAGTAGGGATCGGATCAAGATCGCACAATTTGCTAGGTGAATTTATAATTATTTTCCTCTCTTTATCAGCAGTAGCCGGTTCAAAAGAAGTCATACGTGATTTAACTGTCGGAGATTTAATGTCCGGCATATTATGAACGTCGCTGGTAAAATTCATACGTATTTTCTCAATTTTGTACCTCGATAGATCTTTTCACGAAGTCGTTTAGCCAATTCAATTTCCATTGTCATCCATGGATTTGGGGTTTCAGGCGTGATTTTCTTAGTCTTGATCGGCGTGTACTGATCTAAGAGAGATCTCAGGACCGTGTGATATTGCTGATAAAGTTCAGAACAGATTAATTTCGGATGGCTATTTAAAGCAGAAAGTTTAATTTCTGAAATAAAATCTGTAAGAGGTATGCCTTTAACACGTCTGTATAAAACACACTTCTCGATTGGATGTGATACAAGTGTTTGGCACTAACATCGCCTATCACTGTCATATGATCAGATACTATCTTGAGTTTCGAAATTGGAAGAAAACGCAATCTTCTGTTCGCATACATGTACAGACATGGCAGCTTTAGTGTGAACGTAGGGCTATTCACCACAGTCTTTGGCTGTGGGAAACACAGTCTCTCTCCAATGTGTGACATGTAACGAAAAATTGCATCTGAAAGATTTTCTCTATTTACAACAGATGATGTTAAGACAAATAACAATAAAAGATGTACACATGACATTATGTATAATAGTTTGATGGTTTGAATACATGGAGCTGTACTGCGGTGCAAAGCCAAAATGCTGTATTTGCTTACTTCACAAGTAAGCATAAACTGCCTATATATCTGATTTTGTTTGTATAACAGCAAGAAACTTGT